>RJWJ010005532.1:19780-66619 GCA_004363605.1 Indri indri
AAAAAAAAAAAAAAAAAAAATTATTAAGGACAGGGAGCACCAAAATGAGAAAAGGATGAAATTAAAAGACAACCAGCTAAGATACAGTCCAAGATTAGAGGAGGAGGCAGAAATAATCACACCATGGCAGAATTAAAATCCAACTGGAAGGAGCGAAAGGGAAAAACACACACTGCCAAAAACACCACTGGTGGCAGAAGACAAAACCGAGAGGCTAACAGCAGGCTGCAGGATAAAGTGGAGAGGAGAAAACACTGAGAGAAAAGCTCATGGACAGAGTGGTGAGGGGACAGATTATCTAACCTACAAACATTAAGAACCACCCAAAAGAGAAACAAAATAAAGGGAGATACAACATGAGAGGTAGCAGAGACAAAAGCTTTCCTAACAGAAAGCTACCCAAATCATTTTCAGAGGCTGGTACAACCCCAAACCTAATCCAGTCCAAAAACAGAAAGCAAAGACCTGCTAGCCTGATGTCTTGAAACCACTGGGCACTCCACTCCTGGGCACAGGGGGGAGATGGGCAGCGCCGCATGCCGAGGGCCAGCCACCTCAGCCACAGGACACACACTGTCCCCTCTGCCCCAGAACCCCAGCTCTGGGGCTCCATCCAGAAGACGAAAAGACAGATCACAACACAGCAAGCAAGCTCTCAAAGACAAAGAGCCAGGACGAAGGGGCTCTCCTGGGAAAATGTGTATAATTTCAGCATCAAAAATAATGATTGTAACTCACTGTAAAACACGGAATAAAAATAGCCATTAATCCATAGTAATACTGAGAGAGAGAGTGTAAGAAACATTTGCCTCCATTGGAGATGACTATTATACCAAATCCTTACTTTGAAATTGGTAACTGAATGAAAAGAATCCAGCAAGTACCCTGCCTTTTTAAGAGGAATTGTAGTCCTTCCCCAGTTGAAGTGGGGAAATATCTTTACAGAATACCAACAAATAAATGTGGTATAAATGACAGAATTGGAGGGGAGAGGGTCTCCATTTTGCAAACTGTCATAATAAAATTGATTCAGGCAAGTACTGTATTAGGTATGAATGCTGGAAACCACCTGGTAAAAGGCTGTTGGTAAAAAGCATATTTGCACAGTGCCCAGGAATCACCTCACAGATTGCTTCCTGATTGCAAAGAGGGAATCCACATCTCCAATGAAAAGGTCTAGCAATCCATGTAAACCACGCAATGACACAACGGAGGGGGACAACCCAACAGGACACACCCCATGGGATGCAGCACAGAGCATCCCATATCTAGGAGATGTGCCCCAACGTCAACCTAGACATAATGAAGTCTTTGAAACCTCTCACTTCCAGTTCACAGGAAACACAGAGGACAAAAGAACAATGTAAAAGAAACCATGAGGAAATAATCAGACAAACCCAAAAAGAGAGATTTTACAAGACAACTGCTCTTGTCTCTTCAAAAAGTTGATGTCAGAGGGGCATGGGGACAGCAAGCAGACAGGTCAGTGGAGGGAGCTGTTCTCAGTGAAGAAGCTAAAGAAATACAACGACCAAACACCATGCATAAAGCCTGGTCAGCACCTTGTTCTCAAAGGAGCCATAAAAAACATTTTTGGTTCAATTGGAGAACTCTATTAATAAAAATGGTCTGGATATTAGATATTAAGAAATTACAATTCATTTTTTAGGTGTAATATTGGTATGATTATGTCTTATACAGGAAAATATCTTTACTTGTAGGAGACGCAAGCTGAGATATGTAGGAGTAAACCGTCATGCCGGTCTACCTCTGGGTGCTGAAATCACAGTGACTCACCTTCTTCCTGGGGCTCCTCTGCAGCCCCTCCTCCATCCCTCTCCTTCCTTGCCAGTCCTTCCTTCTCTGACTGGTCCTCTGCCACTGCCCACTTCCTAAAAGCCAGTGGAGGCCCCCGATCCACTGCAGACTCCCCTCCTCTCAGGCTCAGATGAACCACCCCCACTGCTGCCACAGGACGGTTTGGCAGCTGGGTCAGGTGAGGGGAAGAGGCGCAATCTGAAGCAGTGAGACCTAGGTGGCTTCACAGCACACTGGCAAGTCACCTAACTGCTGAGTCTGTTTTGCTCATCAGTGAAACTGGAGTAGTTGAGAATAACAGGATCCAGGATAGCACACGGCTGAGCTAAGGAAGAGCAAAATCCCCAAAGCTGGGTCCCATGGCTCCTTATCTCAGAGAAGCGCTCCACCATCCAGCTCGTCACAAGAACCACAAACTTCCTCCTGCCCAGCACCCACACCAAACTATCACCAAGTTCTCACAGTGTCACCTCCCAAGGATCTCTCAAATCCAACTAATTCTCTCCATCATCACGGCCACAGCCCTGGCCCAGACTACCATCACCTCTCACTGCGCTGGGTCACCCAGCAGCCACTCAGGCAACCGCAACACAGCCAGAGCCTCTTTCAACCCAGATCCAATTATGCCATGCTCCTTCCTAAAATCTTAAAGCAATAGTATCCCACTACGCAGGGGGGAAAAAAAGACATAGCTCCCTAACACAGCCTCCAACCCAGCTCTCCAGCCTCAGGTCACAACCGAGGGCTCCTGGCTCTTGCCAGCTCTAACCACAGGCTCCCTTTTGCCACAAGGCCTTTGCAAACCTCTTTGATCAGTGACCTCCTCCTCCTCATTCTGTTATCAATCCTTTAAAAAAATACTTCCTCTATTTTCTCTGAGTTTAATGTGTTGCTACTCTTCTACCTGATTGTCATCAATTTTTAGCATGTCTTCTTTTCTAACATATGCATTTAAAACTATAAATTTCTCTCTACATATGACTTCAGCTGTATCCCATTAGCTATCATTCAACTCAAAATATTTTCAAGCTTTCTTTGACTAGTAAGTTATTTAGAAATAGATTTCTAAATTTCCAAATACATTGGTATTTCCTTTCTATTGATCTCTGGCTCAATTCCATTGTTGCCAAAGAACATACTCTGTATAATTTCAATCCTCTGAGAGTTGTTGAGATTTGCCTTGTGGCCAGCAAATAGTGAATTCTGACAAATGTGCCTATGCATTTGAACAGAACTTAGATTCTGCAACTGTTAAGTACAATGTTCTACACATGTCTGTTACGTAAAGTTTACTAGTCATATTGTTCAAACCATCTACATTTTTGCACATGTTTTTGTCTGCTTGTTATAACAGCATGTGAGATAGGTATGTTAAAATATCACACTATGATTATGGATTTATTTCCATTACAGTTGTATTTATTTTTCTTTTATATATTTTGAAGTTATGTTATCAGGTACTCACGAATTTTAAATTATTGTATCTGAAATGAACGTTTTTATCATTTATTAGTATATCTTTATCTCTAATAATAATTTTTGCCTCAAAGCTTACTTCATCTGATACTAAAATAGCTAAGCCAACTTCCTTTCGGTTAGTGTTTGGATAGTATTTTTTCCCATTCTTTTATTCCAATCTTTTTATATCCTTATGTTTTTAATGTGTCTCTTCAAATAGCCCAGTCAAGTTTTGCTTTTGGATCCCACCTCACAATCTTTGTCTTTTAATTGGAGCATTTAAGTCCACTTACATTTAATGTGATTAATGATGTATTAGAGCCAGGCACAGTGGCTCAGGCCTGTAATCCTAGCACTCTGGGAGGCCAAGGCAGGAAGATCACTTGAGCTCAGGAACTCTAGACCAGTCTAAGCAAGAGCAAGACCTTGTCTCTACCAAAAATAGAAAAATTAGCCAGGCATGGTGGCATACACCTGTAGTCCCAGCTACTTGGGAGGCTGAGGAAGGAGGATCGCTTGAGCCCAGGAGTTCAAGTTTGTAGTGAGCTACAATGACACCACTACACTCCGCCAAGGGTGACAGAGTCAGACTCTGCCTCGAAGAAAAAAAAAAATGATGTACTGGCATTTAAGTCTACTGACTTACTATTTGCTTTCTATTTGTCCCCACTCGTTCAATGTTTTCTCTCCTCTCTTGCCTTCTTTCAGATTTAGAATTTCTATTTTTCTCTTCTTTTAGTTTAAATAACACAGTCTACCACAATTTTAGTGGCCACCACACACACTACAACACGTATCCGTGACTTAAATGGACTATAGAATTGTTATACTCCATTTGCCTCCTTTCTGACTTACATAACATTGCTGTCATGTGTTTTAATTTTACATATTTTAAACCAAAGACATAATTAACTTTTACAGTCAATAATCGTTTGGTCTCTTCAACACAGATACTCTTTTTGTTGCTCTTCATTCCTTCCTGCAACTCTAACCTTTCACCTGAGATCATTTTACTTTAGCCGAAACAAACACACACACAAAAAACCCTTATGTTCCCTTTAGTGTGGGTCTGCTGGCAAAAAAACATAGTTTATATCAGTTTGAAAGTCTTTTATTTACACTGTATTTCTGAAGGATGTTTTTTGCTGCATAAAGAATTCTGGGTTAGCACTCAGTTTCTTTGAGCACTTAAATTTCAATCGACCTCTGGTTTTTATTCTTTTTGTTAAGAACACGGCAGTCAATCTAGCGGTTGCTCCTTTGAGGGTAATAACCTGTATCTGGCTATTTTTAAGACTCTCTTCATTTATGATTTTCAACAGTTTTACAGTCATGGGTTGCTTAATGAGAGGGATATGTTCTGAGAAATGTGTCATTAGGTGATTCCATCATTGTGCAAACAACATAGAGTGTAGTTACACAAACCTAGGTGGTATAACCTTCTACACATCTAGGCTATATGGTATACATGCCTAGGCTACACAGTAGTGCAGCATGCTACTATACCAAACACCGTAAGCAATTGTAACTCAATGGTAAGTATCTGTGTATCTAGACATAACCGAACATAAAAAGGTACAATAAAAATACAGCATGAAAGATTAAAAATGATACACCTATGTAGAGCACTTACCATAAGCAAAGCTTGCAGGGCTGGGAAGTTGCCCTGGGTGAGTCAGTGAGTGAGCTGTTAGTGAGGTGAAGGCCTAGGACATTACCGTACGCTGCTGCAGACTATATAAACATGGTACACTTAGGCTACACTAAATTTATAAAATTTATTTTTAAAAATACTTTTTCTTTCTTCAATAATAAATTAAACTTTGCATCCATTAAAGTACAGAAAAAAGGAAAAATAATAATAATAATAAATTAACCTTAGCTTACTGTAACTTTTTTACTTTATAGGCTATTTTATTTATTCTGGCTTTTTGACAGCTGTTTTATAATAACACTTAGCTTAAAACACAAACACGTTGTACAGCAGTACAAAAGTATTTTTTCTTTATATTCTTACTCTATAAGCTTTTTTCTATTTAGAAAAACCTTTTTTTTTTTTTTTACTTTTAAACTTTTCTGTTAAAAACTAAGACACAAACACACAATTAGCCTGGGCCTACAGAGGATCATCAATATCACTGTCTTCCACCTCCACGTATTGTCCCACTCCAAGATCTTCAGGGGCAATAACAATCACAGATCTGTCATCACCTGTGATAACAATGCCTTCTTCTGGAATACTTCGTGAAGGACCTGCCTGAGGCTGTTTTACCATGAACTCTTTTTTTGTAAGCAGATGGAATATACTCTAAAATAACAATATGAAGTATAGTAAATACACAAATCAGTAACATAGTTTGTTAATATTATCAAGTATTATATACTGTACAAAATTGTAAGTGCTAGACTTTTCGTAACTGGCAGTGCAGCAGGTTTGTTTACATCAGCATCACCACAAACCTGTGAGTAATGTGTTGCACTAAGGCAGCTATGACGTCACCAGGCGACAGGAATTTTTCAGCTTCCTTATAATCTCATGGGACCTCCACCATACAGGTGGTGGGCCATTGACCGAAATGTAGTTACTCAGTACATAACTACATTACGAAGTGACTAGATGTAGATTTCTTTGTGTTCACGGGACTATTAAATCTGTGGGTGGTACCTTTTTCAGTTGTGGGAAATTCTCAGGCATTATTTTTTTAAATATTTTGTCTACTCAATTTTCTCTCTTCTCTCCTGTGACAATTAAACACAAGTATCTTACTGTATCTGTCTACTACACTCTCCACATTTTTCCACTTTTTTTATGTCTCTAGACTTCCTTGCGTGCATTTTCTTTTGAGCTATCCTCTGGGTCACTAAATTTTTTTCAATATGTCACGAATCTTCCCTTCTTCTGGTTACTTAATTTTGATTATTACAATTTTCAGTTGCAGACTCTTCATTTGGGGGCCAGGCGTAGAGGCTCACACCTGTAATCCTAGCACTCTGGGAGGCCCAGGCGGGAGGATTGCTTGAGCTCAGGAGTTCGAGACCAGCCTGAGCAAGAGCAAGACCCCATCTCTACTATAAATAGAAAGAAATTAGCCAAATAACTTAAAAAATAGAAAAAATGAGCCAGGCACCGTGGCGCATGCCTGTAGTCCCAGCTATCCAGAGGCTGAGGCAGGAGGATCCCCTGAGCCCAGGAGTTTGAGGTTGCTGTGAGCTAGGATGACGCCACGGCACTCTAGCCCAGGCAAGAGAGTGAGACTCTCTCTCAAAAAAAGAAAAAACAAAAAACAAAAAAGACACCGGACATTAGATTTAGAATTCACCCTAAATTCTGGATGATTTCATCTCAAGATCTTTAACTAAATATATCTACAAAAGCCCTATTTCCTAATTAGGTCACACATATTACAAAGTTCCAGGCAGACTGGATTTTGGAGGAACACAAAACCCACAACAGATCCCACTACTGATTCCACAGTCAAAAGCAGCCCCAAATGCCACACTCACTTCCACAGACCTTCATCCTACCCATATCCTAGTCCCATAATTCAACATCACCTTATTAGCAGACTGTACTTGGCAGAATGGCTCCTCAGAATTACTCAGAAGCAGAAGTCGCTCTTTCCTACTCATCTTTCAGACCTCAGCCAACAGTCACTTCCTCGAGAAGCCATTCCCACACCTCCCTGACATCAGGCCTATGATGTCCTCTCAAAGCACTGTGGCCCCCTCCTGATTAGCACCCATCCCCATCACAACTTTACACTAACTGGGTGATTATTTTATTAATGTCTTGTCTTCTATACTGTTATCTCTGGAAGTCTTTTCTGTTGTTGTTCAATAAGGTATCCCTAGCACAACATTGAACAATGTTAAGATCACAAATGCTTGCTGAGTTAAACTGAATTAGTGAAATATGAAAAATAATACCTAGCCCATGGTATTTCCACTAGTATTCAATAAATTAACAATTTCTTTAAAAGGTGTTTGGTGCTAATTTTCAGCCAGATTTGTTTTTATTTGCTCCTCTGAATGCCAGAGATGGAGACTGACCCAGACCAGTTTCAGCTGGAGGAAGATGGGGTCAGGGAAATGAATGCTATTTCAGACACAAAAAGTAAACAATCAGAAAGACAAAAATGATCAAAAGCAACCATCTAGTGACTGCTTCCTACACACTATGTTACGTGTTCTACATAGATCCCATTTAACTCCATGAGTTATCATCATCATTCCTATTTTACAGATATGAGAACCATTATTATCATTTCTATTTTGCAGATATGGAAACTGAGGCTCAGGAACACACAGCTAACGTTTATTGTCACTACAACTGACCCATGAACTAATATTTTCCCTGTTTACAGATGAGGAAACCAAGTCTCAAAAGAGTTTTAAAAACCTATCCATGATTACATGCTTCATAAGCAGGAGAGCAGGGTCTGAACCAACTTCATCTAAGACCAAAGTTTAGGCTCCAAAATCCTACAATGTGCTAGCATTAAAAACCCTTTACATTACTTCACATCTACTAGGATGGCTGTTGATTATATATTTGATTAAAAGACAATAACAAGCACTGGCAAGGATGTGGAGAAATTGGAACCCTCTTCATATACTACTGCTGAGAATGTAAAATGGTGCAGCTTTGGAAAACAGTCCAACAGTTCCTTAAAGAGATAAACACAGTGTTACCATATGGCCCAGCAATTCCACTCCTAGGTATATATCCAAGATAAATGAAACACATGTCCACACAAAAACATGGACATGAATGTTTATAGCAGCTTTATCCAGAATAGCCAAAAAGTAGAAATAACCCAAATGTTCATCAAATGATATGTAGATAAATAAAATGAAGCATGTCAATACAGTGAAATATTATCTAGCAATAAAAATGAAAGAAGTACCAATACATGCTACACAACAAGGATGAACCCTGAAAATACTATGCTAAGTGAAAGAAGCCAGACACAAAAGACCACATACTGTATGATTTCATTTATATAAAATGACCTGAATCAGCAAATACATAGATGTGGAAAGTAAACTAGTGGCTGAATAGGGTTAAGAGAGTTGGGAGGAAACGGGGTGATGAAAATGTTCTAAAATTGATTGTGGTGATGATGTTGCACAATTGTGAATATAATGAACCACTGAACTATACACTTTAACTAAGTGAATTGTATGGTATGTGAATTATATCTCATAAAGCTGGGGGATTTAAGTTTTTTACAACTTGAATCTTTTACCTGGGCCAGGCGTGGTGGCTCACGCCTGTAATCCTAGCACTCTGGGAGAAAATGGAGGGAGGATCACTTGAGCTCAGAAATTCGAGACCAGCCTCAGCAAGAGTGAGACTCCATCTCTACTAAAAATAGAAAAATTAGCCGGGTGTGGCTATTTGGGAGGCTGAGGCAGGAGGATCTCTTGAGCCCAGGAGTTTGAGGTTGCTGTGAGCTAGGCTGATGCCATGGCACTCTAGCCAGGGCAACAGAGTGAGACTCTGTCTCCAAAAAAAGAAAAAAGAAAAAAAAAAAACCTCTTACCTAATTTCTACTAGTCTTCATTTCACAATGAAAAAAATACTTTGTTTAAATTCAAA
This sequence comes from Indri indri, assembly GCA_004363605.1. Lineage (NCBI taxonomy): Eukaryota > Metazoa > Chordata > Mammalia > Primates > Indriidae > Indri > Indri indri. The sequence goes on from RJWJ010005532.1 coordinate 28,659, forward strand.
ATCAGGAATATAAACATTTTCATTTTCATGCACATATCCCCAAAAATGTTAACTTTTTAGAAACTTTTAAATAAATTAAACTTTATCTTAATAGCATCACAAAAATACACTGTCCTTTACTCAAATTTGAAAATACCTTATGATGTGCTAGTGAATTTACTGGTCAGTGTATTGAGCTCCATTTTCTTTTTTTCCATTCTAGCTATGTGGTCATACAGAGTCATTCTTGTGCATGATGACAAAGAAATACAAATGAAGTAATGTGTTTGCTGGAGACAGTTTCAACTCTAATGAATTCAAACATATGAAAATATCAGACATGCATGAAATGCTAAACTAATAAATGGCCATCCCAAATCTACGCACATCAATTTTCAGCATGCTAAAGACTTGGGGGAAAGTTCTTTAAAAGCCTTACAACCGAAAGATTTAGTTGGAGTTTGATGAGGCTTTTCTTTACATGTATGCCATAAGGTCTTGTTTCTCAAAGTGTGGTCCATGGAGAAGTAGCAGCATTTCCTGGGGGCATGTAAGAAAATGCACACCCTAAGGCCCCATCTCAGACCTACTCAACCACAATCAGCCTTTTAACGGGTCCCCAGGGGATGTGTCTGCACAATAAAGTTTGAGAAGCACTGTCATAAAATACTCTGCCTTTTTTTTTCTTCATTAAGACAGCTCTAGCTTGCAAAAGACTAATATTTTTAAAATTTGACATACATATAACTCTGGTCCTGGGCCAGCTTGTACTTAGATCCATTCTTTCTTCTTCTGCTCTATTCCAAATTGTGAAGGGGGTGACCCCTGCAGGCCAGGGTTCCCTGGCAGGAGGGGAACAGTATGTCTGCTACAGCAGCTGTGCCCTCCCTAGACTCCAGCCCCCACCAGACAGAGCCCTGTGGTTCCACTTTTTGGTAGGTGATGGCTGCCCCTGGAGTCTGAAATGCCCTCTCCTACTTCTGCCCCTCCAGCTTAGGGGTGGCAGTGGTTTCCTGCCTGTTATTTCATCTCCATCTTGACTCACTGCCTGCAGCTTGTATTTTCAGTTCTCCCATCTCCTATGGGATCACCCATCTTCTCTCATTTAAATATTTTAAATGAGTTCTGTTTTTCTTTTCGGACCCAGAATGATATTCCCTATCATTTTGGATATTTCTATCATGTACCACATACACCAGAAAAATTTTGTGAATGGCTTATCTGCTAAAAAAAAAAAAAAAGAAAAAAAAAAGGGGGAGCTATACACTATAAACCTCACATTTCCCACATTCTGACAATCTCTAACAACCCAAAAGAAAATCAGCCCAAGCTATCTGTACAGCAGATGTGACTGTATTCAGAAACTCAAGTCCTCCGGGTGTATTTTTAACACTCTACCCATCACTCCTCCTCAACCAGAACAGCTGGTACAGCAGCTATTGTTTTAGAAGAAAAAAAAAAGAAAAGAAAGCAAAACACCTTCTAAAAGAACAAAATGTGGACTAACACTGGAATCTCAGAGGAATCAAATCTGTCTCAACACAATCTTGATCTTAATCACACTTGTAAATCACATGATCTACCCAACACTGGACAGTACCTTGCTTGAGCAACAGGAGAGAGCAACTCCTATCAGCACCATTTAGAGCTACTTGGAGATCTTCCCAAAAGCACATCAGATCCATCACTTCCCATGCTTTATCAATCCTCTGTGGTTCCTCTTGCCCTAGACCCAAAAGCCAACGCTTCAAACAGGCTATCCCTTCAAAATCCAGCCCTGACCTACCTTTCCAGCCTCTAATTCCACTCAACCTGGTTCACTTTCGGGCTCAACTTCTGACCATTCCCAGGTGTGCCTAAGCCTTTAGACACAACATTCAAACAGGTGGGATGCCATTCCTTCCCCCACTTAGCCTGGCAGACTCTCTATCCCTCAAGATCCCACCTTAAAGGGAACTTCTTCATCTTTGCCTCCCCCAGGGCAGTTCTCTGTTCCCTGAGCTTCCAAGGCATTTACTATGTTGTAATGTCACCTGCACAGGTTCCATCTCCCCACTAGACTGAGAAACCCCAGGAGGAGAAATTGTCTTCCACCTTAGAATACTGACCATGGTTCAAATCTAGATCCACATTTACTACCTGTGACACTCTGGGCAAGTCATATAACCTACTTCAATTTCCAATTCCATGTCAGCGATGACAGATAACACCCAACTCATTGGGTTATCACCAGTACTAAATAAGCTAACCCATGCCAAGGGCTGTAAAGCAACCCAAGACAAGTGCCTCACACATAGTCAGTATTGAAGAAATGTTACCTGCTATAGCTATCATTATTACTGTTATACCTGGAACAAAGCAGGTGTTCAACACTTACTGGCTAAGTAACTGGAGCACATAACAACAAACCTGTTTGAACATATTAGGACCTAAGGTTTCCCATCACTAGTATCAAAAGCTGACAGAAGAGGAGGCAAGAAATGGCTCTCACGGTGAAGGGACCAACTGAAACTGACCAGCCCTGGAGGAAAAGCGCACTGCAGCAGGAGGAGAACATCCGTGCCAGCTGGCGGGGCTGCCCCACGGACACAACCTGCTCTCAGCCACCTGGCCGGCCACCTGCCTAAGGAAGCTGTGTTCTAACGGGGAGGGCTCACCTGTAGCAAAAACCATAAGCAGTTTTCAACAGGAATCACAACGGGGGAAAAAGGGTGCAACTTTCATCCTGCAAAAAGGACATGAGTCTTTCTGCATCTAATATTTAGCGTCTGGAGTTCTCCATGGAGAGCCGGGTGCCAAGCGGGTGCGCAGTCCCCTCTAGCCCGAGGAGAGGAGAGACGGTCACTGAACGCGCATCCCTTCCCTTTTGGGACGAAGGGGAAAAAAGATGAAGGCTGGGTCCGAACGGACTTCTGAGGGCCCCACAAGTCTTCAGAACACCCGGCGGCAAATAACCTGACCAGTCCTCCTCAAAAATGTGCAGAACCGGGGGCTCGGGGAGCGCGCGCAGCCTGCGGGACACAGCCGGGAGCCCAAGTATGACCCGCTCGGCGGGACCAGCGCAGCCTCCCACCTCTAGGCCTCCCCTTCCTCCCGGTCCCTGCAGCGCCGCGCGGGGCTTCCTCGAGGCCCACCGCGGCGCGCGCCCCTCGCCCCAGCGCGCGGCCCCCGTGGAGCGGCCCCGGCGGCGCCCACCTGCGCGCCCCCCGCCCGTCCCAGCCGCCCGCCTGCCGTCCGCCCGGGGGCGTTGCGCTCGGCCCGGGGCGCCGGCCCGTTACCGCCGCGGGCTGCGCTCGGCCAGGCAGCGGCGCCCGCGGGACCCCGGGCCTGGGCGGCCACTCGGGCAGGGCCACGGGCCTCGGCCGGGGCTGCCGCGGCGTGAGGGGCGCGCGCCCGGGCCGCCGCGCCGCGGGCTCACCTTCTGACGGATCTGGCCCGACGTGGACACCTTGCGGATGAGTTTCTGCGGGGAGCCGGGCTCCGCCTCGGGCTCGCTGTCGGACGACTCTTCGGGCGGCGGCGGCGGAGGCGGCTGCGGCGGACCCGGCGGAGGAGCGCCCGCCGCCGCCGCCATGCTGCCGGGCCAGCGCGCGCACCGCGGGCGGGGGCGGGGCGGGGCGGGGCGAGGCCGGGGGCGGGGCGGGCCAGGCGAGGCCGGGGGCGGGGCGGGGCCGGGCCGGGGCGGGGCGGAGCGGCCTCCGGCTTGTCCCCTGCCGCGCCCCCTGTCGGCCGTGCGGGCAGCCTCAGACGGCGCTTCGCGGAGCGCCTCCCCGCCCCACTGGAGGTATCCAGGGGGAGGGAGGAGGGGAGGCACCCCCCCACCCCTCCCCTGGCTGGGCTTCGGTGTGTTTTCTTCCTGGGACACAACTTTTTTTTAATCTTTAATCTTCCCCATCAGAATTAAGTGACCTCCAGGAGGCCCGGGACCGAGTCTGTCTCGCCCAGCGTGGTGTCGCCAGCATCTCCAGTTCGGGGAGTGGGCGGGCGCGTGCGGAAGTGCGGGAAAGAGAGAAGAAAGTGCTTGGACGGGCCTCTGGAGGCCTGACAGGGATGCATGGTTCCATCTGGGAGGGCTTCCTGGAGAAAAGGTATAGGACGGGAGATGGAAAAGGAGCGCAGCAGTTATCCCCGGAGAGGGGACCACGTTCTGGGTAGGACCAGATTTGTGCGAGGCCAGGAGGCGAGAGAGAACAAATGTCTGGAAAGAAGAAAGGGAAGCTGACGCTTAGAGGGAGGAAAGAGGCAGTAAGATTGGAGCCTGGGGATGGGCAGGTCAAACAGGGCTTTGTGAACCACATAAGGAGCTGGCCTTTTGTGCTGGGGCCTGAGGGTGGCAGGACGCCCTTGAGGGACTTAAAGCTGAGTCCGACTGGGTCACAAAGCTGGGGCCTGTGATCCAGGCTCTGAAGTAATTAGGCAGGTAGGTACCTGGATCCCTGGGAAGGGCTGAGAGACAGAGACATGCAGATGTGGACTGAGACGCAGGAGAGGAGTGACCGGGGCTGGAGGGAAGCAGAGGTGACCTGGGTGAGCCCCCTGTCTTCCACCGGGACTGGTCAATAGTGGATGGGGGTCCAGCCCTCTGCTGGGCAGAAGAGGGGGCGGTGCCCTTGGAGATGAGATCGGTTGAGTTTTGGGTGCCTGTGGAGACATCCAGGTAGAGAAGGAGGAAATGCTGTCCACCTCTCTGCCCTGCTATGAGGGGCAGAGTAGGAGGGGGCTGCCGAAGCCCTTCCAAGGGCTGGTACTAGAGCCAGCCTGCCAGTGAGTTTGCTCTGGCCCCCACTGCACTGGGCAATGCTTCCCAGAGGCAAGACAAACCGAACACCCGCCAGGGCCACAGAGTAGCATCTGGCATGGGGATGAGGCCAGGGGAACAGCCTCACCGCCAGGACAGAGGAGGGCTGGGCCTAATGCAAGAGCAGTCTGGGACAAGCCGAAAGCCCCCTGGTTGCCCAGGCTGTGCTGCCCCTGCTGTAGCCACTAGCCACATGTGGCGACTTAAATTTAGATTTCAATTCATTAAAATTAAGTTTTCAGTTCCTCAGTCACATGAGCCACATTTCAAGTGCTCAGTAGCTGCGTGTGGCTTAAGCAGCTACCACGTGGAACAGCACAAATATAGAACACTTCTATCACAGAGAAAGGTCTGCAACACACAAGGAAGAGTGACAGCTCCAAGTACCGAGCACCAGGCACATGCCAGACACTTGGGCTGTGATACTACTCCTCATACGAGCCCCACTGAGCCAGCATAATGGTCTAGGATAAGGGCCCTGAAACCTGAGGTTCTGATACCTCTCCCAAGGTGTGGCAGTGAGGCAGGATTTGAACTCAGACCATGGATTCCCCAGTCCATGCTGCGGGGCTAGCCCACCCAGGAGGAGCTCATAGAAAGAGGAGAGAAGGGCGCTGCCATGGTCTGATGTGTCCTCCCACAACTCATGCTCAAGTCCAAACCCCCGGTACCTCAGAATGGGACTGTGTTTGGAGTTAGGGTCTTTAAAAAGGTAATTAAGTTAAAATGAGGTCATGGGGCTCGTCCCTAATCCAATATGACTGGTGTCCTTATAAGAAGTGGAGACTGGGACAGAGATACACACAGAGGGAAGCCCAAGTGAGGACACAAGGAGAAGACAGCCATCTATAGCCAAGAAGAGGCCTCAGAAGGAACCATCCCTGCCCTGCTGACACCGTGGGCTCAGACTTCCAGCCTCCAGAACTGTGAGACAATGAATGTCTGTTTAAGCCACCCAGTCTGTGGGACTTTGTTAGCTTTAAGAAACTAATGCAGTGCAAAGGGTGTCCTGCCTCCCCTCAGAGTTTGGTCTTTTGTTTCAATTAATTACAATATAGTGTGATTCATAAATGCAAAAAGCTAGAGGTTTACAAGGGGGGAGGAGGAAAAGGGGGTATGCAGGGGAAGAGAGAGGGGAGCAGGGTAACCTGAGCAGGGTTTGGGATTGGAATGAAAGGAAGGGAGTTTTCCAGGAAAATACAGAAAGGAGGAGCTACTAGGTGAGCTGAGGGGGTGAAAAGGGATTTGGTGAGCCGAAGGCAGGGTGGGCGCGAGAGGCAGGGAGTGAGCAGCCTTGTGCCACCCTCACCAGCTCACGGATCTGGACAGAGTAGCATCCAGAGGAGAAAAGACTAGAAACAGGGAGGCCACTAAAAAATGATAGTACCAAGCCAGGCAGTGCTGATTTGGGCCAGAACCAAAGTGGTGATCATGGAGACAGAGGTGACAGGTGCGAGACACAGCAGGAGAGGGAAGAAAAGGCTCCAGCGGCTCCTACTCAAGGGATCAGGGGATGGGGGGAGTCGCGGTGCCTCCCAGATACTGGGCTTTCTGGAGGATGACGGCATCACCAAGCAAGCACAGAGTTAGAAATAGAGAAGAGGAGTCTGCTTTTCAACAAACTGAGTTTGAGGTGCCTGATACACTGTTGCCTACACCTGTTAGAAACTCAGGGGACATCTGCGTTCATCATTTTAGAGGCAAAAAGGCAAGGACATGAATGTGAGTACAAGTGACAGTTGGGAGGCAGAAGCCATGGCTGGAGAGAAGGACATCTGCAGTCCCAAGAAAGTATCAGAGACCATCGCAGCCAGGAGGAGCCCAGGAGATGTGATGGCGGAACGTCACGTGGGACCCTACATGGGATCCTGGAACAGAGCAGGGACGTTAGGTAGAAACTGAGGAAATCTGAGTAAAGCGTGGGCTTCGGTTCAGTAATAATGTGTCAGTATTGATTCACGAAGTGAAGGCGCGCTGTGAATAATGGGAATCTGGGTGTTGGGGGCCTCTCTGGACTATCTTGGCAACTTTTCTGTAAACCTAAAACTATTCGAAATAAACAGTGCACTTCAAAAGAGTATTAGGCTTGGTAAGAGTTATATTATATTGTTAAGGCAGAGAAACGTAACTCTGGCATAAATGTTGTCTGAGGAGTGAAGAAGCCTTTTTGTTCCCTGGCGAACATACACGATGCTGTCACTCCGGAGATCAGCACCCCCAGGGCGGCCGGCCTGCAAGAGCACTCTCCCTCTGGCGAGTCTTTATTGAATGAGTCACACTGTGAATCATCTCTAACGAAAATGCTGCTCCCTGAGCTCACCCCACCTTGAGGGCACATCAAGGTGGCAGTAATAACACACTTCACATCCAAGCTAATCCTTCCACGTGACATGTCAGTGAAGAGGCACAACTCCTGCCAAGAAGAACTGCTTCACGTTGGAATATATAAGTGGGACACTTGAAAACATGGGAATTCCAGCCTGAGCAAGAGTGAGACCCCGTCTCTACCAAAATAGAAAGAAATTAATTGGACAGCTAAAAATATATATAGAAAAAATTAGCCGGGCATGGTGGCACATGCCTGTAGTCCCAGCTACTTGGGAGGCTGAGACAGTAGGATTGCTCGAGCCCAGGAGTTTGAGGTTGCTGTGAGCTAGGCTGATGCCACGGCACTCGCCCCAGGCAAGAGAGTGAGACTCTATCTCAAAAAAAAAAAAAAAAGAAAAAGAAAAAGAAAACATGGGAATAATCCTGTCTTACCCTGAACTAGGGTTATGACTGACATTTGGAGCGGGACATTTCTTCACTGCATGTGCCATATAGCTTCCCTGGTCCCTGGGCACGGTGACAACCAAAAACTGCCCCACACATTTCTGAACATGCCAACTCCCACCCCCATCCCCCAGGGATCAATTAATTGAACTGTTCATGCCTGTGAAATTAAACTGGGAGTAAAGCAATAAAAAAAAAGTTAAAGGAGTAGGAATACAGACACCCTAAAAAGCAGTTGACTACACGTGATAAAACTGTACAGAACTAAATATGCATATAAGTAAAATTGGGGAGATCTGAATCAGATAGGTGGACGGTACCCAAGGTCACTACCTTGGTTGTGATACTGTACTGTGGTTTTACAAGATGTTACCATTGGGGGAAATTGGGTGAAGGGCACAGGAGATCTCTCTGTATTATTCCTTACAAATGCATGTGAATGTGCAATCATCTCAGAATTTTCAACCGAAAAAAAAAGAACTTAAGGGCAGCCGTAGTTGAATCATAAATGCTGATCTCCCCCCTCAGACCCTCCAAATTCTCCAACTCCCATTCAGCACCATACGGTGGGCAAAGGTCTGTTTATAGACTCAGGGAAACCAGCATTCAAGTCTTGCCTATCACTAGCTGTGTGACCTTGAATAAAGTACATAACCTCTCTGAACTGCAATTTCCTCATCTAACCAATGGGAATAACAGGACTGACTCCCAAGTGTTGTTGGAATGATTAGATGTTATATGTGCTCAATAAATGGCAGGGATTCCTCCTTCTCCAGCCCTTTGGTTGCTGGTTGGAGAACTTTGTCCCAAGTTTTCAGCCACCACTTTCTCTGTGCAGCACCTTTAACTCCTTTGTATGCTGTTTCTTGCCCTGCACCTGCCCCCCAAATCCTGGGCCATGGTGTTCAGTCCCAGAAACCTGATCCAAGAGTATACCCCACACAAAACCCCTGCCCCTTCAACCCACTGCCTTCTGTGGGTGGGTCGAATGGTAGAGAAATCACCAAACCCCTTTTCCGCTACCCCCAAAAGCATGCATCCCGAGCCCCTCAACGGCCACTGTGAGCACTGTTCAGTCTCTGTGCCAGCAGCAGCAGGCCCCAGGCTGGTGGGTACCGCAGACCAGGAAGGGACCTCATGAAGGACAGGGTCCTCGTATCACCTCCATTATCCCTCCACCACCTACAGCTCCACTTGCCTCCCTGACACCAAGCATCCTCCCCCCGACCTCTTCCCTGCCCAGTCTCAGTGAGGCATGCTCCAACCAAGAAGCCCATTTGGCCCATCATGAACCCCTTTTCCCAGGCTGGGTTCCACCATCACTGGCCACAGGGTAGTAATCCACCTGGCTGAAGCTAAGCCTGTCGGATTCTCCTTCCCAGGAACTGCGAACTGGGACCTGGAGATGCAGACGTGGGGAGGGCTTAGTGCTGAGCCCCAGCAGTGGTGGCCCCAGAGAGCAGGTCCCTGAGCTCCCAAGCTGAGACCCCTGGAGCTTCTCTGCCCACCCCAGGTATGGCAGCTCCGGGTCTTCCTTCAGCTCAGTTCTCTCACTGGTCCAGGGTCCTTCCACTTCCTTCCTTTTTCCCCACTTAGTGAACCAAATCTGATTTTGTTGCTTGCACAACCCAGAGCTTAAACAGGGACTTGGAACCAAAAGTTGAATCAGGAATAAAGAGTATTTTTGTCCACTCATTCTCTGCCCTGTTTATCTCAGGAGGCTCTTTAGGGGCCCTGGAGCTAGGACTGGTCAGGTAATTAGAAACACATGCACCACTATATGTTTGCAGAGAAACAGCTCAGACCGGGACCCCTGGGGAAGCCCCTGGGTGCACCAAAGCCCCACCAGTCAGCACACTGATTTCTGGACACTTTCTCACCCTGATGGGCAAGCGCCGAGCCCTTCCGCGGAAGTTGGCATCCCCTGTAGATGCTGCCCACCACCCCCAAGTGCAGGGACCCTGAAAGTGGCAGCTTCTGTGTCAGTGGCATCAGCTCGGCCTCCCCAACAAGTCGGCCTGACTCATGACAGGGGAGAAGGGACAAGCTTTATTTCTGGGAAGAAGACTGTTATTTTGTATTTAGCATAATTCTGCAGGGCCCACTGCGGGGCTTTGCTTGTGGCACTGGTAACTACGGGCCACCTCCACACGTCCTGAGCCGACGTCTTCAGTCATCATTGGCGTCATCCTTGTCTTTCTTCCCTTCCTCAGTGTCTCCCGTATCTTTCAGATTTTGGCGAGCAAACTCCTCAAAAACTAAATTTTCATCCTGGAAACTAAAATAAAACAGACAACATTTTGATCACTGCACGCTCTTTGAAGCCGAAGCTGAAACAAGATCCTTGATCTCCTTTTTGCAACAAAGGAACAGATCGAGGTTTTGCCCGTGATGGAACATGAAGCATGACGTTTCCTCGTGGCTTTGGTCTGAGACCTCATTAACAAGCACAAACGAGAGCACGTGAAGGACACAGAGCCAGCAGGCAGACCCAGCGCAGCTGTGTGGGCCGTGGTGCTAGGGAGCGGGAGGGCGGCGCTGGATGTGCCGCCTGAGCTGCCCTGAGCTCACAGCACGTGCACAAAGACTCCAAGGGGGGCTCCGGCTAGAGAAGGAGGTCCCAGGCCACAGGGAAAGCCAGGGCAGCATTCAAGTGGCTTACCTTTCCTTAGCTGGAAGCACACATCAGGGAGGGGTTGGGGGCAGGGAGGGAGAGAGAGAGATCTGTTAGCAGAAATTCTGTCTCATACCTGTATCTGGAAAATTCCTACCTTGCTTAGGTGACTTTATAGTTTGCGGGATAATCCGGCCTAGCTACGTGTAATTCATGATACCCGCCTGTGATCCCTGCTTCTTGCCGATCCCGCTCCCTTCCTCCCTGCGTCTTTAACCATTGCTTCCCTTTCAACGTCCGCAACCCTCCTCTCCTCCAAGGAAACCCCTGCAATCTCACCCCTAGGACACTTGCCCTGATCATCCTCACCCCCTCCAGGTTGCTTCTCTTTTCGAAATATTTCTCCCTAAGTGCCCTTCAGACGCTGTTAGGGTGCCTGCTCCAGGCCCCTCCACCCTGCTGGGCTCCGGAGGGGTAGGACCTGGGACTTGACAGTTCACCAGCACCCCAGGGCTGAAATGCGCACTAAAGGTTGAGGGCCACCCCCAACTTTCGGTTTTCAACTTCTGTTAACATGCTGATCTCTTTCTGTTGGGTTGTTTGCATGTGTTTTGTGTCCCCAGATTAATTGCTATTGGTTTGAGTGGTTTTTGTTTCTTTGTAGCTTTCTGCCCGCCTAGGAAAGCACTGGTGTAGTTAAAGAACTGCACCTGCCGCTTTTGGGGAGCACAGCAGTGGCTAGACGGTGAGCCACAGCTTTGGCTTTCGTGTCTCATCCCCAGCACTGTGAGGGAGGTTTCTATGCCGGTTGCTAGGCACCGGGAGGACCTAGAGAGCCTGGCTCATCCAAACATCCCCTGGGCAAGAAACAGCCTGCAGCCCACAGCGCTAAGGGATTGGATGACACCAGCTGGGTCCGTCGCCTTGAGGTAGACAACAGGAAGAATCAAATGCTCCCTCGGTACAGATGCTCTTGACAGGGGACGATGAAAACTTGCTAGCCTTTCCACAGCACTTACTGCCTACAAATTACTTGGCTTCAGGCTCTGGGAGGGCTTAACTACAGCTCAGGCTTTCTCTCTTTAGAATGCAGGAACTAGGCAGAGAAGATATAAGATATGAGATTTGGTGACTCATGGATCTCTAGAAATCAGAGTTTTGTGACCATGGGGTGATTTGTCCTAATCCTCGCTCCCTGTAAAGGGACCCAAATGTCCACCAATAGATGAATGGACAAACAAAATGTGGGTTTTGTCTCTGGTACACAAGATCATTGTTTCGTCCTGACATTGTGATAAGTTCAATGTCAGGGCCGTAATGACTGGAATATGAAAATGTCCATGGAGGAAGAATAACTCCACTTCCCCCAAATTAAGTCACGAAGTCTGTTCAAAGCTCCAGAAAACAACCCAACATAAACTATGGCATCTCCTCAGGTGGCCACCTTTGCAATGTCCTTGATAGGAACCAGAAGGCATCTTAATCTCACACAGTTAAAAAATAATCTTCTAATGATATAAGCATAATGAATTAAAAATGTATGACTAGGCTGTACTTTTCTCCAAGGGAAGGTTTTGGCAAAGTGCACCGAGGGTTTGAATGCAAAATATTTGGAAAAGACACTTTCGGGCAAAATAATTTTGAGAGGAAACCTAAAATGAATATGAGTGCTCATTCTAATGTGCAAATGGCATTTCATTATCAACATAGAAAAGCCATTTATAAAGTGTGAGAAAAATAAACCCTGCTTGTTTATACCACTTTTACTTAAAATATTCTTTACTACTATAGCTATGCGGAGTTCTCATTCAGACAGGTCCATTTTTCTTTCCTGTTAACTGCCTTAACACACGGTGGAGAATTTTTTCTCACAATTTCTGAGATTACAACTGTATTGTTTTTGCTGCTTCATTTACCTTTTTAGAAAGAGATTTATGGCGACCGAACTCAGATATCGTACAGTTCACCTCTGCCCAGTGTACAGAGCAATGGCGTTAGCATGTACACAGAGTTGGACAACCAGCGCCTTAACATCCACGCAAGAGCCAATGCATTTACAGTTCAAACGAGCTGAGGTGTCAGGAACCAAGGCCGACCCTCTTTTCTTGTATTTTCTGTATTGTCATCACAACCTCCCCGTCAAAAATATTTATCATCTTCTAAATGTCTGTTAACGCTCCCAAATGAAACAAGAGGGCTTTTGTTGTACAAAAAACTCGGGCTCTCAAATTTATTTTTTACCTAAATCAACTTTAAATCTAAATTGACAGCAGAGCATCTACTTTTAAATCATTCCTGGTAAAACCTCACCAGATTGTCCCCCTCCAAGGCAAGGAACCTACATCCTCCATGCCCCACCCAGAGGTGGGGCGGGCTCAGGATGGAGATGAGGAATGGCACCGGGCTACACCCATGCTCAGAGGTGTGGTCAAGAAAGACTAAAATCCGTAAATCTGCAAGTAGTGCAGAGCTGGAGAAAGCCAAGAAAGGGCACGACTGACCTGCGTCCTCAGGCTGGGGGTGCATGAGGCGGAAGGGGACCTCAGTGGCCACTTCACTGGAAGGAAAGAAGAACGCTGATCAGCGAGAACACACATGCGCACACACAGTTGTAAATCACACAGCAAAGAGCTGTGGCTACCGAGATTCACAAAAGATCCCCAGGCCCAAGGTGAGAGATGATTAATTCAGAGAGATTGAAAACAAAACCATGCAAATTGACCAAGGGGAAAAAATAAATAAATAAAACCAAAACAAAACAGGAACCAGGAAGTGATCAAGTAGGAATTTTAAATGTCTTCCCTGGAATGTGGTCTAGAAACCTCACGTACACATGACCGAGGCAGCCAGTATGTTTAGGTTCCTCTTACTCGTGGTTATTGGTTGCAGTGATGTGATATTGTGGGTAAAGAAGAGGTGAAATCCTGGAGAAAGGATAGTTTCTAAAAATATTCTTTGCCACAGGGTACACCATTTTTAATATGTTGGAATCTCTGTGAAGCTGGTGCATTGTGGGCTGGGCACACTCCCTTGCTACAGAACGGAACAGAGATGAGTAGGAACCACCAAATCCCAAAAGCTAAAGGGCTTTGAGGTGACTTGGATTTACACAAAAAGAAGGAGGGAAAGAAGTCAGGAAGGTCTTGGGGATGCTTCCAAAGGCAGTGGACATCGTTTCCTAACACCTCTCAGCAGAACTGCGAGAAACCAGCTTTCGCAGGTTACTATTTGGGACCCCGAGGTTTGTTGTCTTTGATACCCCGAGAATCAAGCAGAGAAGGGAGGTGAAGAGGCTTACCTGGAGGTGAGCTCGCCCAGAAAGCTAGAAAACACAAAACAGATGGCTAGGTGACTGTCCGCAGCGGAACGTGACTTCATTTCCCATTATGCAGAGGCAGGACACAGCCCAGTTCTCATGGCCCCCGCTCCCTAACCACAGCTTCTAGGGTCTTTGCGTCCTTTGATGCTCAACTTCACTCCTCCTCTCACCTGTGAGTCCATCTCTTTCTCAGCAGGATTAAAATGAGGACTCACTTAGGTTCAAGCCATAACATTCAAGAATAAGCCACAGAGGGCATTGTGAGATGCCTGCTAGTCACTATCCTTGACTGCTAAAAGAAACTCCACCCTGTTTTTAGATCCTCTCAGGGAAAAGGAAAAAAAAAAAGCACTATCCACTTTGAAAAATACAACAGATACAAACACTGTGCTAAAAAATACACAGAATAGACCTGTGTTCTACTTTGTTGCCCCCCACCAAAATTTGGGGAATTCTTTACCTACTTGGAAATATGGAACATACGCATGGACTCTCCTTTGACAGCTGAACTACCCACGGCTCATTAAGGTAAAAGACCAGAGCCTTTGGCAATGATATTTGAAAGGAAAATGAGAATTCAAGTTTTTCCTTTTTTGGGTTTTTTTTTTTTAGAGACAGGGTCTTGTTCTATCACCCGGGCTAGAGTGCAGTGACGAGATCATAGCTCACTATAACCTCAAACTCCTGGGTTCGAGCAATCATCCTGCTTCAGCCTCCTATATAGCTAGGACTACAGGCACATGCCACTATGCCTGGCTAATCTTTTTTTTTTTTTGTAGAGATGGGGTCTTGCAATGTTGCCCAGTCTTGTCTCAAACTATGGGCCTCAAGCGATCCTTCCATTTTAGCTTCCCAAAGTGCTGGGATTAAAGTTTTTCTCTTTTGATGAGATCAAAACAATGAAAGAAATTGGTTTCACAGGAAAATGGAAATCTGTTTCCTTAGAACTCAGATATTTGTACTCCTGTATGAAAAGTAGCCCCCCAAATCCTGTGATTACACATTTGGGAAGGGAAGGTCCTGCCTTTATGGATGTTTGCCCCCTAAGATGCAAATAAATGCAGATTTACTAAGAGTTCATTTTATAGCGGTTATTTTTTTTCTGAAGCACAATATAACATTCAACTAATTTTCATTCTTGCCTGTCAACTTCTACCACCTGGGCATATGCACACCTATTTTTGCAAAGTGGTACTAGTAGCGCACAAGTTTCACAGTCTGCTTTTCTACCTTTTTCCACATGACGTTATATTGGACAAAATTGTGAAACTAGACAAATTAAATCTCCCCCAAACTCTGCTTGGTAATCAGTAGAAGCTGTGGGCTTTCCCTTGCTTTCTGCCTCCCAATCACTCAGGGAAGTAGTGACCAAGACAGAGCAGACCGAGCGTCGGCTCTGGGACACTCACCCCGACACTGTGAGCTTCACCTTGATCTGGTAAGACACCAGGATCCCCAGGACGGTCCGGTCTATGCCTTCCTTAATGCTGCCCAAAGAAAAGGGAAAAGGAGAGGATGCAGGAGAGCAGCAAAGTAAGCCTTTACCCTCCCACCCCGGCACACAGGCGTGGGGGCGTCTTCTCCAGGAATTGGTGAACTCGGTCAAGCTGCCAAAGTCCTAGAACTTTACATGTTTGGGGCACTGGAGGAACTCCCATGTCTTGTCCCAAGACGTTCACAGAGGACAGAGCGAGCTTCCCCCTTCCTCGTGCTCAGCCTCTGCTGATGCTCGTGCACCTGGTCATCGAGCCAGAAACCTCATCCTTCTTGGCTCCTCCCTCCCCCCACCTGCGCAAACTGTCATCCCCGGAAGGCACCCGTCCTCCTGCAGGCTCTGCCTGCCTGGGTTATCTCAGAAACTTCTCTCCCACTCGCCAGGCTCCTCTTCCTGAGACATCTTCCAGGTTCGAGCCTTGGCAGGGAGCCTTTGCCCCTCATCCTTGGCGGTGCCCCAGCACCCCCGTGCACCAGCCTTGCCAAACATAAACCTGCCCCAGAATGCTCTCCTTTGCTCCTGCCCCCAGGACCTCAAGTTGAAGTACTCCCCCCTTTACAAAGCCTTCCTGGACACCTGCAGGCAGCACTGGGTCTCCCCACTCTGTGCATGTAGACCCTCTGTTACAGCCCTCAGCACAGGGAATCCTGATTGTTCTTGGCCATACCCAACAGCTCTGTGTCCCCAGCACCCCGCATTGGGCCTGGCACCCAGGGAGAGCTCAGTCAAAGTGTAAGTGAATGAACAGGGTGCATGAGACCCTCAGGTGTGCCCCAACAACAGTGTAAGGTGACCTTCCTCAACAAAAGCTTGATTCCGGATTCCACTAGTATGGACTGAATTCCTACTATCCGACAGGCACGGTGCAGGGCATTTCATCACAGGCTATTCTCGCATGTGATCCAACATGGAAGGCAGGAGTATTCCAGGGCTCTAAGAGCAGGAACTAAGGTATGGAAAGAATATCATGAACACGTAGCTAAGACGCCGTGATCGATGATGGCAAACATGCCGGAGAACCCTGGAGGCTGCAGGTTGTGCTGACAGCTCTGGGAAGGGAGCCGAGGTGGTGGCCAGGCAGGTGCTGTGCCTCTGATAGGAGGCACCTTGGACACGTGCTTCCAGGAGCACAGTGCTCCCCAAAGAACTCCCTCGGCGCGCTGGGCCCTAGAGCACCTTTAACACATTGACTGCCCTGCCGGAAAAAAAATTTTCCTTGGAGCCACGGTGTTTCATTAGGAAAAGAGAACAAAAACTTCAAAAAAAAAGGTCCTTTCTAATTTAATGAAAAATATGTTATTTTGTATTGTTTTCTGTGCGTGAGTTATATGCAACTTGAAAAATAGTTCACACAGCTTCCAAGTGAGTTACATATGCTTCACGAGGCCCCGGGCTCAAAACTAGTGTGAGTCAAAAACAACTCACATGGCAGTTAATGTGTTAAAGAGGACAAAATACATTTATTCTTTGACTCCTACCTGCTTTATGCCAAATGTTTCTTTCTACCCTGCTGGTCACCCTCACTTTACAGATAAGAGAACTGAGGTTCTCAGAGAGCTCAAGTCATTTTCCCCGGGTCACCCAGAGGGCAGACGGTGGAGCTGGGGTTAGCGCAGAGCTGTCTCCAGAGCCCACAGGTATAACCCCCACCTCGTACCAGGGTGGGATGGGATCCCTGTTTGGGCCCCTGAGTCTGCATTCCACACCACAAACGCCAGGCCGTCGTGCTGCCCGTGCGCGTCTGTGAGCCCCGGGGGCACAACGAGAAGGGGAGCCAGCCGTCGGTCTCGGCTCTTGTCCTGAGCCTCAAGGACTCACATGGTGCTGGAGGCGAGGTTCGTGTCCTCGTGCTTGATCTTCCCGTCCAGGGCGATGCCTCTCCTTTCTCGATTGTTGGACAGCAAGGGCACCAGCGTCAGCGTCTTGGTCAAAGTGCTATTGGGTGGCACTTTTTCTCTGGAGGAAGAAAAACAGAGAGGAGATTTATAACCATAAAAGCTACCGTCAACCCCACCAGATCCTATTTGCCATTTAGCATCTTCCAGGATCAAAGTATCCGTATGGACTCACTAGGAAGATCAGTCTGGGTGCCTGTGAATTTGCCTTATGAGAAGCAGAACAGTGTTACTGAAATCCCAGAGTGGGCTGGCAGCAACAGTAGGGCATTTCCTCAAGTATCTTGGCCTGCTCTGAATTGCTGAATTTCTAGAACGTTCCATGGCGTTAAAGGAAACCAACTGGTGCAAGAGTCAATCTCCTCCTGAGACTGTGAACAATGCAGTGGGCTGCAGAGCACTGTGGCTGGTGTCCGCAACACGCCCAGGCTGGAAAGGCTCTTGTTGCTGAACGCTGTCGCTCCTGGGGGATCGAGTGTGACTGCATGGTGGGTGGAGGAGCAGGGCGACGTGGGGCCCTCCATTTGTGAACCCCACACAGGACCAGCTTGGGTTCCAGGCAGCACGTGCCCTTCTCTACCGGATCTTCTTGATTATCAGTCAGGCTGTGGGTTTCCCAGCAGCTGACAGATGGCAGGGACCCCATGCCAAAGGGTGGTTCTGGGATTGAGCTGGGGACACAGCAGCGAGCATTTCTCCAGGGCCTGGGGGTATCGCTGGGATCACGGTGCAGCCTCTGAGGCTGGGAGGTCAGCTCTGCCACTCACATGCACACCCTGTGCCAGGCCTGGTCTCAGACCTGTCCTCGCAGCCTCTCACCTTATCCTCTCACAGCCCCATATCAAGGAGGTGCTCTTAAGATCCCCGTTTTGCAGACGGGAAGTGTGCCCACGGTCACGTGGCTGCACACTCTCTGACAGCAGAGCCCATGTGTGCCAGCAACCCACCCTCCATCCTATAGCCACCAGAAGAAGGCAGGGTGTGGCCTGAAAACCCTGCCCAGGAGCTGGCATCAGGACTCTTTCCTGAGCCTGTTACAAGAGACCTGGAAGTCTGAACTGCCTCCTTCTGGAAGGACTGCCCTGTTTGATTTCCCTGGGGAGTCTACAGCAGCTGCAGCTTAACTTGCCTCTAGTGTATATGGGCAGCTCTTTACAGAATTTTGCTTGAGCCCAGGGTGGCCCACGTCCTCCCATCTGGGTCGGGGTAGAACCTCTCTTTATAAGCTTGATTAGGTAGTAGCATTGACAAAGGCAGAAATTGCATCATAAAGGTGACTGGAATAGGAAGGGGGCCCTGGGCTAGGTTCGGATGAGAGCTGTTCCTGCTGCAGAGCTTGCCAGAGGACTGTACCAAGGCCCTGGGGCCACTTCCCAGAGTGCTCAGGATCTGGGATTGGGTGGTGGGGAGTGGCTCCGGAGTCAGGTCTGACCTGTTTCTAAGGAGGCCTGCCCACCAGAGCCCCAGGGACCACAGGGTTCTAGGACAATGGCTCATGCTCTGCAGCCTTCTGGATGGCCATTAGCCTGAGATCTACTAGCATGATCCAGCCCAGCTTCCAGCCTACCCTCACCTTTGGGGGGACCCTAGAATGATTTCCAGTTTCCTGGGAATCATTTGGCCCAAAATGCACCCAAGAGTTTAAAACAGGACCAGAAAACAGGCTATATATTAGAGGAAAACTCAGCCAGGAGCATTTGCCCTGTTGCTGTTGAGCATACGCCGAAAGGCGAGCCAGGGCCAAGACTCCCAGGGCACCGGGGTGCACAAGGATGACCCTAAAAGGTAGGGCAGAGCCCAGGCCTGGCAGAAAAGGAGGCAGTTAGTGAGTGGCAGTTCTTTCCTGCTTTCCTCCCCTGCAGACCTGTATTGCAACTTAAGGCTGAATCTGTTTTGAGTAAATAGTAACAGTTTTTCTTAAAAATGCATTTTTAATATAACGTAATAGTATCTTAGTGAACAGTTTGTCTTTTTACACTACCAACCCCAACCTTCCTCTAACCCTGGTAATATTTGTTACATACAATGGTGCTTAGAACATGCCAGTGAGGCAGAGAGGAAAGACCTGCCCCAGCTCTCCTCTCAGGGTGCCTCTCCTCCCCACCGCCAAGCCCGAGTAGTAGATAAATCTGTCTGACTTCCTGGCACAGAGCAAAGGTGGGCAGGTTTCTCATGCCAGCATGGAGGAGCCATTGCAGGATTCTCATTTGGTTTTGATTTTAATAAGGGGAGAAAAGTCATTCACAGCAACAGGCTAAGAAAGAATGGATACATGGGCCGGGCATGGTGGCTCACGCCTATAATCCTAACACTCTGGGAGGCCGAGGCAGGCGGATCGTTTGAGCTCAGGAGTTCGAGACCAGCCTGAGCAAGAACGAGACCACGTCTCTACTAAAAAAATAGAAAGAAATTAGCTGGACAACTAAAAACATATATATAAAAAATTAGCCAGGCATGGTGGCACATGCCTGCAGTCCCAGCTACTCAGGAGGCTGAGGCAGGAGGATCTCTTGAGCCCAGGAGTTTGAGGTTGCTGTGAGCTAGGCTGATGCCACGGCACTCTAGCCCAGGCAACAGAGTGAGACTCAGTCTCAAAAAAAAAAGAAAGAAAAGAAAAGAAAAATGGATACATCATTCTAATCTAGCTGTCATTGGTACAAGATTTTCAAATTGAGAAGGTCAAATGATGGGGAATCCTAGCCAGGGTAGAGAGTTCATTTGACGCTCTGGTGGGGGCAGAAATAGTATCCACTCCTACCCACCCATTCCCAGGACAAATAAAAAGGCCCTGCTGTTCCCATGGTGACATTTCCAACTGTACTTCTCTCCCGTCTGTCATTCTTTAGCTTGGCCTGAGCCTCGGAACCTCCGCGAGATGGGCAATGGAGGCGGAAGGCGAACACGGGGTAAGATGCTAACTCGCTCTGAGGCCCCTGAAGGGAGAAAGGGGAAGGCAGCGGAAGGCCGGCACCCTCGCTGAGCATTCTAGTTCCCTCTTCAGCCATGAACAAAAGAGGAACTTGAAGAAGAAGGCCAGGCGGCCCAGGAAATGGAAGCCCAACCAGCTACTCACTGTGTTTCCTCTGTCGCCACCGGCTTGACGTAATAGTCGCTCGAGTAGAGAACCACATTGGCCACTTGTTCCACTGCAAAGGGAAGACAGGAGTCAGGTGACCAGCCCTAGGTCCCTCCATGCACGTGCTTGGTCCCTGCTGGCCTTCCAGAGACACGCCGCTCTCACCTCTTAGATGACCATTTTAGTCTACTTCCCAGGTTCGGCCCTCAGCCCGTGGCGTCAAGGCTGCAGTTTCCAAGTTCTGTCCTCAGCCCGTTTCTGGTCACCCGTAACTGGCTCTGTGTCATCTCCCACCTGTGACTCAATCTCCTGAGACTGCAGCTCCCAGGAGACCCCTCCTCTCCTCAGAGCTATACCCCTGGTGTCCTTCAAAGGCGCACTATCTGCCAGTGTCCCAGAACTCACCATCTGCTCTCTTTCCCCAAACCCAGCCCCTTCCAACATCTTCTGCCTTATTTGATGAGCATCTTCCCTCCTGTGCTCCAAGAAACCATTTGGCATAGGGGGCCCCGCCGGGAGGGCATGACCACGGAAAGGCAGGAAGATCACCTGTCAGGGATACTGCCCCAAGACAAAGGCCAGCCCTAAGCGGGCACCGGGTTGAATGAGATGCCCTTTCAGGTTTTCCTGCCTCTGCCACCCTGCTGCCCATGACAACAGAGACACACAGGCAGTTCCACGGACCCAGAAGGGCCTTATTGGGCCAGAGAAGTGCTCCTCAGGAAGTACGGTCAGGCTGAGAAATTCTAGAAGACTCTGCCCTCTAGTTTTGAGAAGAAGGTCCTACTCACCTAGCACTTTAATCTTCTTCACTGTCTTCTCCGTGTTATTGGTCACAGTCACGGTCACAGGGATGGGCTCCCCGTGGAAGTAGATCTGGAAAAGTCGCCAGCAGACAAGTAAGAAAAGGAGAACAGAGTGTGGTGGCACCTTTACTCTTAGGGCTTTCTCGATTCATCTCCACCCCTTAGCTAGAGTAAAGGTGGCTGAATTCCTGTACTCTTAAGGAAGAGGAAGTGATGGCCAGCCCTCCAGGGAAGGGTCCGGAACACATTCCGCCCCGTCCATGGGAGGCAGGGGAGGATAACAGAGTTCTGACCGTCACATGGGGGAAGCCAGGGGGGTCTTCAGTGGAGTCATGAGGTTATGAGGGGCAGGGTGAGTGAAAGGAAAGGAAACCTCCAGCAGTGACCCGTGCAATCTAGCCCCGGGTGGGTGCACCCTTGTGTGTGTGCACACCCACACACAGGTGTGCACACGTGTGCACACGACTGAGTGTTGGTGACCGGAGGGACCAGAGACAGCCTCCCACCGTGACGCCTCTAATAAATGACATCACCCCTTGTGGCTTCTGTGAAACTTAAATTTCCTGGGCAGCAAAGAATTTGGGATGCCGCACCTGGCTATGCTGCACTAGCGAACGAGGCCCACGGGGCGGAGGGAGGGCAGGGGCAGCTGTGGCGGTGATGTGAGGAACACCCCTGTCCTGTCCCCGTCTCTCAGGACGGCTCCTGGGTGGCATGCAAGCCAATCTGACCTTATTCCAAGGGTCACGGTAACTAGTTCTGAATTATGAAAAACGTTGTTTTTTCAGCTATCCTAGAAACAAGGTTATTTGCAATGCACCCACACAGTCAGAGGCTGGGGCTGGTGAAGAGGGGGCACCAGGCCCTCCCCAGGCCTGCCCCCCCGTGGGGCGTGGCGACGGTCGGTGGGTTACCTCTTTGCTGAGGGAGACTGCGAGATGCAGGGGCTTGTCAGTCATGAAGAACTGCCAGGACGCCTCAGCCCGGGGCTGGGGGCCCATTTCGGGTGGAGCGTGTTGTACTTTCCGGATCAGTAACCGCACGGAGCTCCTGCAGAGAAAGTCCCAGAGAACCCGGGATGAGCGCCTGGCCGCCGCAGGAGGGCCTCGGGCCTCTCCCCACGGTCACACCAGGATGCTTCAGGAATGAAGAGATGGGATGAACCAGAAGAGGGACAGGACACTGGGCTGAGCCAGAGGATCTGGTTTCCGGTCCCTCCTCTGGTATTCCACCGGCCAGGTGGCACGGGGCTGGGCCACGCCCTCCAGAGCCACTTGTGGCCTCTGTCTGGCTCCAGCTCTGCCTGCTTCTGGGTAAGGCTGCTGTGTGACTGCACCATGTCCCTTATGTGTCATGTGATGCACTGTTACTACCATGCGTCATCGTGAGTGTCCAGAGATGCGTATGTGGAGCACGAGGAGAAAACGTGAATGGCACAGTATAAAAAGAAAGCCAAGCCCAGGGGCTGGGAGGCTGGGGGAAGAGGGGCTGTTGCTTACTGGTTACAGACTTGCTGTTCCAGGCGGTGGAAAAGTTTTGGGTATAGAGAGTGGTGATGGTTACACGACATTGTGAATGTTCTTAACACAGTGACTGCCTCATTAGAAAAAAAAATTTTTTTCCTTGGGGCCACAGTATTTTATTACGAAAATGGAATAAAAACTTCAAAAATAAAACAAGCCTTTCTTGTTTAATGAAAACTGTGTTATTTTGTATTATTTTCTGTGTGTGAGTTATATGCACTTGAAAAATAGTTCACGCGACTCTCAAGGTGAAGAGACGTGTGAGTTACATATGCTTCACGAGGCCCCGAGCTCTAAACTAGCGTGAGTTAAATGCAACTCACACAGCAGTTAAGGTGTTAATGCCACTGAATCGTACATTTGAGAGTGGTTAAAATTATAAACTTCCTCTTTTATATATTTTACCACAGTAAAAATATTTTAAAAGAAGAAAACGAAAGAAAGGGGAAGTCTGGAAGCTT
Organism: Indri indri; assembly: GCA_004363605.1. Lineage (NCBI taxonomy): Eukaryota > Metazoa > Chordata > Mammalia > Primates > Indriidae > Indri > Indri indri. Next base: position 51,397 of record RJWJ010005532.1, read on the forward strand.
TTAGGGACTTGCATGAGTCCTTGAGGTTGCTAACTCCCTGTCATTATCCGTAGGCAGGTCAGTCCCTAAATGCCCTAACCTGGAGCAGCACCCTCACCCCGGCCACGCTGGCTCTGTGGGAAGAGTCCCGCCACACAGAGACAGAGTGGGGGCACTTTCTCACCTCCGTCCCCACGCCCCGCACCCCTTGCCCACTCCCACAACACTCTCACCTCTTCGGGATTTTGTCCTCTTCGCCATCGGCGCAGTCTGTGGCAAACGCTTTGACCTCAAAGTCAACCCCACAGCACTGTTGGGGACAGAGAGCAGACAGGCAGTCAACACCCCCCTTCCTGGGCACAGGGACAGAGGGTCACAGTTCATGCAGGGCCCGTGATGCGGCACCACCTCTCTTTGTCTCAGTCGTATCCTGTGCAAGGCTGCACCATGAAGCCGACATGCAGAAGTGTACTAGGCCGGGCGCAGTGGTTCCCACCTGCAATCCTAGCACTCCGGGGGGCCGAGGCGGAAGGATCGCTTGAGCTCAGGAGTTCGAGACTGGCCTTGGCAAAGACTGAGGCCCCGGCTCTATTTAAAACAGAAAAATTTGCCGGGCGTGGTGGTGCGCACCTGTGGTCCCAGCTACTCAGGAGGCTGAGGCAGGGGGATCACTTGCGCCCAGGAGTTTGAGGTTGCTGTGAGCGAGGCTGATGCCTCAGCACTCTAGCCGGGTGACAGAGCAAGACTCTGTCTCAAAAAAAAAAAAAGTATACTAATAACAAAATAATGACATTATCATAAGGAGTGTGCCATGGACCCAGAGCCCCCCAAGCAAGGGGAGTCAGCCTCCTGATGTGCCAGGAGCCACGAAGGGTGACTCGCATCCTGGCTGGTCCTTGCCTCCCACCGCCTCATACGCTCCGTTGTCCTCGAACATGACTCCACGTACGTGCATGGTGCTGACTTCCTGCTGCCTACAGCAGGGGCCAGAGGCACAGGTGCTTCCAGGGCCAGCACAGAGCCCTGCGGGGATGTGTGCGCCCTGACCCCAGTGGTCACTGGCTGTTCAGCTGCAGCCAAGCATGGACAGGCAGCAACAGCACCTGATGCTGGCAGTTCTTAGAATTTTAAAAATAAACTGGACATGGAATTTGGGGTGAAATCACCTGATTTTTAAATTAACTGAATACAAAAACTTTGAAGCATTGCAGGGGCCAAACAATCGTATCTGCCAGTGACTTTCCACTCTCAGCCCCAGCATGTGACTCCCTGGGCCTCCCACATAAGCCCTCCAGAGCCTCGCTCATCTCTACATGTTCGCTGAGTTGGGGAGCCCACCTGCCCCGCACCAAATGCCCGGAGGGGAAGTGGAGTTGGCAGCCAAGTACATGAACCCAGCTGCGTCCACAGAGGCATCTAAGCCACAGATTTATTGGTTCTGCAACTCTGGAATCGCAGCGGTCCTAAGCTCTAGGTTGAGAATAAATATGCACGGCTCCCCACGCCAGCTCCGCTCTGCTCACCCACTGCCCCCAGGCTTACTGCTGCTCCTGCGTGAGCCACACTAGTTCACGAATTGGCCCTGGCATATGTGTTCCTTCTTCCTGAGATGCTTGTCTCTCTTTTTTATATTTATATATTTATTTGGCAAACTCCTATGTATCCTTCAAGCCCCGGCACAAAGGGCTCCTCGGCCACAGAGCACCAAGTCCCCAGGCACTTGGACACTGCTCCCAGGCTCCCTGGGCCCAGGAAGTACCCCCCTTTTCCTGCCCACTCCTCTCCTAGAACAAACAGGTGGTGCTTTGTCTGGCCTGTACAGTGTTGTAAAAATCAAGAAAATTTGCTAAAAAATCTGAATTTCGGGCCTCTCTTTAAGAGCGCTGCAAGACCTGCCAAAGCTGACTGTATTTTCCCCTCTTCCTCAGTGCCCGCATCTTCCACCAGCTTGGCTGCCCACACCCCATTTTCCTGGGCCAGCGGCTTTCAAATGTTTCAGAAGTAAGATTTCTAATGTGGCCCATGGAACAGACACGCGTGTGTGAAACAACTCTCATGACACCATATTTAGCTTTGCTGTGTGCGAAGCCCTCTGAGGTTTCCCATTCCATTCCATTTCTTCTACTCTATTCCAGTCCATCCCATTTTTAAAATGCCATTGCTGATGCACTGCACTGATTTCACAAACCACTAAAGGGCCAGGCCCCCCGCACTGAGAAACACTGCCCTAGCCCTTGCCGTCCACTTTCCGCCCTCACGTCTTATCCTTTTAGCTCCTTCCCTTGTGAATCCCAGACGCAGGTGACTCTTAAGGCCTGAAATCCTTGGGTCCCAGCACCTGTCACTCTGCTCCTGTCCTCACTACCCGCCTTCCGTGCTTAGAGTCCCTGGACCCTGCCGCCACGCCTCCCGCACACACTGGCCCCTCCACAGCGCGTGCTTGGCCAGCTCCAACCCCACCCCGTCCTCAGCACGGCCGTCCCAGTGGCCCTTCGGAAACCTAAGTCAGAGCCTGTCGTTCAGAGCCCACCAACGGCTCCCGCTTCACTCAGGCAAAACCCCAAGTCCCTGCAACATCTACAGTTTTCCATGATGAAAAGCTGTTTTTAAAAGTCTATCGAAGAAATGAACAAATCTGTGGCATTTCTTCTTGAACTGACCTTGCCTGTGTCTTGCGGAGCCGGCTGCAGCATCACTGAACAGGGCAAGTAGTCAGGGAACTGTGGAAAGGAACGAGTAAAAAATCATTCTCTCAGGGGGGTCATTCCACAGGTAATATATGATCCTCACACAGAAACTGGAAAATGAAGATGTTAAGCAAGAAAAAAGAAAAAACATGTTCACCCAAACCGCTGACACCCAGATTAGCGTTGCTAACATGACCTTCCCACAATGTTCTACGTGTGCACAGACACACAAATAAGGATGTACACGTGTGTATATGTTCTACAGAAATAGAACCGAGTGATGAACACACCCTTAGCCTGGTGTACTCACTTCATTAACCCTACCCTATGCAGAAAGCACCGTGAAATACAGTTCTGCGCCGTCACTGTTGGGGCTCCCGAAACACACACCCAGTGTGGCCAATCCCCTTTATTGGCTACTCAAACAGTGTTTATGTTTTGCCCTTATACACAATACTGCAATAAATACCCTTCTTTATATACCTTAGCACAGTTTCAGCCAATTAATTCCATAAGCTTATGGCAAGGAAGAGAAATCACATTTTTTGAGGTTTTCAATACATGTTGACATGCTGTCCCCAAAAGGTTATCGTGCTTCAAACTCCCAGCACAGATGCATGGGAGCACCCAGGACCATATCACTTCTTAAAATAATAAAATGTAATTTTGTAAAAAAAAAAAAAAATGTAGCCAAATAGAATGCCATTTACCATTTAATTTACCATTTAAACTATTTCAAATACTCAGTTTATTGCCATCGTGTACCGGATATCCACATTATTCTGCAATAATCACCACCATCCAGCTCCAGAACTTTGTCATCATCCCAAACTGACGCTCCATACCCATTAAACCCCAACTCCCCATCCCAATTCCCCATCGCGCCTCCCCAGCCCCTGGGAACCTCTGTTCTGCTGTCCGTGTGATGTGACCACCCTGGGTCCCTCCCGTGAGTGCAGTTGTACGGTATCTGTCCTTTCATGACTGGCTCCTTTCACTTGCACAGTGTGCTCCAGGCTCACCCATGTTGTAGCACGTGTCAGAATTTTCTTCCTTTTTAAGGCTGAAGCATACAGCTTTGGAGGAGTATATGCTCTTAAGGCCAATAAACATGCTGGTAAAGAGGGTGGCGGTAGCTTCACCACATCCAGCTCACCCCAAAACTTCAGACAGCACCACTGGTCTCCAGGTTTCACTGGGCGAGACACGGCCCTCCAGAGAGGTGAGGGACTGTATCTCCTGAGACCCCCCAAACTGTGGACAAGGCTTAAGATGGTGCCTTTTCACTAAGATCTCCCGTCCCATAGGGAATGCTTTCCTGCTTAGAACTCCCCAGGGCCAACCAAGGGGCGCTTCTGTGCCCTTTCTTTTTATAGCAGAGCACGTGAAGGAGAACACATGCTCGTGTAATTAGGTGGTCGGACAAAGGGATGTATCCAAACGGGGGGTTGAAACGGTGCCTTCAAAGGCCGAGAGGCTATTTTGAAGGACTTAAAAAAAGACAATCACAGACCGTGCAATCTAGAATTTCTTTCAAGGGTGCAATTTACAGGCCCACAGATGTGAAGTCCTTCCTCTGTCCCCTTCCCTGTGCCCCTATTCACATCATAGGGTGCTGTGGGTGCAGGACGCAGGGCCAGGGCCAGGAGTCACCCACCATGAGCAGAAAGGGGTATGTATTGCCCCCCAGCTTCTTCAGCAGGCTATCCTGCAGCTTCGTGGGTGTGTTCGCAGCCCCCACAGGAGGGTACACCTGGACCCGAGAGAAGTAGAGGTCCCTGCGGAAGCTCAGGCCCATCACGTCGATGTCCTCCTGGCCGTAGCGGAAGGCGCAGGTCAGAGAGACATACACTGGGAAAAAGACGAAGACAGTGTCAGACGTGCCCTCGGCCCGGTGTCCACCACCGGGTGGCATGGCGTGGGCAGCGGGCTTCCAACCTTTAGCATCTGGAAGCGATGGGGTTTGAGGGAACCATACTATGCAGCTGGGCCACGCATTTTTAGAGAATCAGCACCTTCCCCGGGGTTACTGTTAATTACTCTACAGGTATGCGAGAAGGTTTGAAAGCATCTTTCTCCCAACCGCATCGTTTTGCCAAAATGGTGGAACTCTACGGCAGAGAACTCGAATGAATCCCTGTCCACCCGACTCCCTTGTCCCCACCCTGCCCTCCGTCCCTTCATCCAGCAGCTCAGTGACCTCAGGAGGCTCTTAGCCCGGCTGCTGGGTCCTGGGGGCAGGCTGTCGGGGTGGAGCGCAGGGGGACTGCTGGGCGCGAACTCATGCTGCCTTCGGTTCGCGACTGGAAGTGTGCCCCCAGCGGACCGAGAGAACTGCACGAAAGCTCACTACGCAGGTTTTGAAACAGACACAAAGCACATATTTCTCAAATATAAAGCACATCAGAAGTGGTACCTGTGAGTACTTGCTAGCTGTTGGTTGAGGATTTTGTCTACGTCAGCCACAAAGGTGAGTGCCCTTTGCCACCAACTCTGAAGAACCACTGGCCACTCGTCCGCCCCTCACGCCTGCCCTCACCAGGAGGGGCCTTCCCTGAAAGCAGGTCCCCTTCTCTGGCCGAGGGCATGGGCTTTTAGGATTCCAACCAGACGCCTCCTGGTGCCAGAGAGAAGCAGGGCACCCAAGAGGAAGGTGGAGACGGCACAGGGGGCAGCTGGGGACCCAATTTTGGCCATGCCCCCTCGATGCTGAGAGCCCCACAGCTGACACATTCCAGTGGGCACATCTAGGGTTCGGAACAATGTCTTGTGGTTGCCAGTAGCAACCACTCAAAAAGCCATATTTAGAATGGAACTGAGTCAGTGACATTACCATAAGGATAGCTTGAATCCGTTCTAATTTAGTTTACGCAACTGTGATTAGTAACAAGTTCCTTGCCACACACATCACAACTGCCAGAGGCCTTCAAGGGCACCGTGACACCGCGGTTCAGAACCATGGAAGGAGGCATAGAAATAAATTCCGGGTTTTACTCCGCCTGCCGCCCAGCAGGCATGGCTTCCCGCTTTTTGGATAAAGCCACCAAGGAGCCCTGAGTCTGCCCCTGGCACGGATTACAGGGGCAAGCACGCGGAGCGACAGGCCTCGGCTCCGTCCACCATCCGCTTATCTGCTGCCCTGGACAATGGCTTCGCTGAGTCCTGCCAGCTCCGGCATGACCGGGAACCTTGTCCCGGGCATCGCGCAAGGGAGCGGGGTGAGCAGGCCCGGCGCCGAGCGCATGCGCGCAGCGAGGGCTGCCCTCCGCAGCCCCGCCCGTCCCTCCGCACGAAGGCCCCCTTCCCAGAGCCGGCCGGAGCCCCGCCCGTCCCTCCACGGAGGACAAGGAGTGCCATCTCACCTTTCTTTCCCTTCACGAGCTCGGGATCAACCAATACGACACCATCTAAAGCAAGAGAGGGAGAGAACGGTGAGGGTGGAGGAGGTCAAAGAAACCAGATGCTACTCTAAATACCATACACGTTTTCACTTGCACATGTCATCCATGTTCATTACAGGAAAATTAGAAGGAGAAGTTAGGTGAAGAGAGAACAAAGTCATTCGGATTCCCACTACCCCAAAATATCCATTGTCAAGATACTGGTGCAGAATTTTTTTCCACACGTATGTGCATTTAATTATATGAATGTTTTTACTATTAAAAAGATCCTATTATATATACTGTTAATTTAACTACTTTCCTCAAACCACTGCACATTGCAATAGTCTGTTCTTGTTCACACACGTATGTACCTATGCACATATATAAAACATGTGCTAATCCTTTTGCTAGCTACATATTACTGCACTGAATGGATGTCCCATCAATTACTTAATGGACCTGCTAGTGTTAAGGCATTTGGGTGGTTTCCAGTTTTCCCATCATAATGACACTGTGATGAACAATCTTAGACATAAAGCTTTATATCTCTCCATGGCTTTTAAAAAATAAATTGTAGAATTGGATTTGGCTTTTTGGTAAGATGCTGCCAAATCACCTTCCAAAAAGGGTTTTGCCAGAGAACATTTTCATCTTCGGTGCCTGGAACTGCCAGTTTTTCTACTTTTTTAAAAAAAGTTTTTGTGTTGAAATAATTATAGATGCAGAAGAAGTTGCAAAGACAATACAGTATCCTTCATCTACTTTCTTCCAGTGGTTACATCTGACTTAATTATAGGACAGTATCAAAACTAGGAAGCTGACATGGCACTTTTTGAAGGACACTTTGGTTCTTTCCAGTTTGGAGCTATTATTACACAAATAAAGCTGCTATGAACAATCGCGTGTAGGTTTTTGTGAGGACGGAAGTCCTCATTTCTTTGAGACAAATGCCCAGGGATGTAATCATTGGGTCACAAGGCGAGTGTGTGGTTAGTTTTGTAAGAAGCTACTGAAAGAGTTTTCAGAGTAGCTGCACAATGTTACATCCCACCAGCACCATGTGAGTGGTCCAGTTTCTCTGCATCCTCATCAGCATTTGGTATTGTCACTGTCTTTGATTTTAGCCATTTCATTTTGGTGGCATATTATGACATCTCAGTGTGGCTTTAATTTGCATTTCCCTTGGGGCTAATGATGTGGATGTTTTGCCATGTGCTTATTTGTCACCCGTGTCTCCTTAGGTGAAATGTCTTTTCATGTCTTTTGCCCATTTGCTCATTGGATTTCGCTTTTTTTACTGTTAAGTTTTGAGCATTTTTCATATATTCTAGAAGAGTCCTTTGTCTCTTCACACTCTAAAACTGTTTCCAATCAGCCAGTGGCACTTCACTGATGTTTTAGTTTGCATTTCTTTAATTAGATTATTAGCAGGACCGATTTTCAAAAATACAAAACTAGCAGTTGTCTGATGACTTAAAGGAAAACCAGCATTAAAATTTTACTCCAAACAACTTACCCACAGGCTCTACTTGGCTGATGTGGTCTACATAGTCTCTCTTCCCCAAGTAGATGGTCACCTGCGGGAAGAATAGGTGTGGGTTCTAAACGGCCAGAGAACACTAAGCTAAAGCATCCGTGTTAAAAACTAGCAAAAAACAAATCTTGTCGTTAGTCTTGAAAAGAGGAGGCTCTGTGGTGTGTCTGTCGCTCCCTTCTCTCCTGACTAGGCTGCAGGCAGAGACGAGGGATTTCAGGCAAGGTGCGCTCTATCCTCAGTCCTCATATATCTGCTCTGAGGAATTCTTCCCAGCTCTTTGGATGGTTAGGGGCTCCCTGCTCTCTCCACCTTTCCCCATCGAGTCCAGGTCTGATATCAACCAGGAAACTTGTTGAATTAACTGATAACACTTTAGTTGAAAGTTATAACTATGCAAATGAGGCTACTATCATTCACTTGCATGTTAAATCTTTTACTTCTAGCTGTGGAATAAAAGGTTTCCCCTCCTTGTTAAAAGAATTTCTGGACTGAGCAAAGAGGCGGGAGTTGTGGAGAAGTCCTTGAAATCCTACCAGGTGAGCTTCTGTACAGGTACCCCTGAACCCACGCTCTGAGGAAGGTGGGGGGAGCTGGCTGGGGAGTGGATGACCATGGTCTGGGCCCTCATCCTGTCTGCCTCCGGGTCCTGGGCAGCAAACGTTTCTTCACCCCCTTTGTGGGAGAGCACATGTTGGGTCCCCATAGCTCATCACGTTAACTCACAGTAAAATGGTAAGAAGCCAGAGTCTTCTAAGCATCTTTAAGCCAGGACAGTATCTGCTCCAGTGTCTGTGCACAAAGGAGTTCACTCAGTGTCTGCTGAGTGCACCCATGAACGAGGGCACACACCCTGGTGAGCCCCTTCTTCCAATGCACATTTTTAATTCCACGAACAGCCCAGATCATTTTTGTTGGCGTTAAATCATCTCTTATACTCTACCCTCCCACCCCATATCAGGTGTCCCAAAGTGGGTCCCTGTGCCTTCTAGGTTATTTGCATGATTGATGTTGAAGTGATTTCAGGCAAATGCCACCAGAACCCTGGTTTGCAGAGAAGGTTCCATGGGAAACCTCATAAACCCAGCGCCAAGTGCTTTCCAGAGGCCTCCATGGCCTGGGCTAGTGTGGGAGACCAGCATCTGAGAGAAGGGGCTGGCCACACACATGCTCCTACGTGCCCCTTGCCTGCAGTGGGCACCAGCATCCTAACAGCCTGGGTGTCCTGGCTTTGCCCTGCAGATCCATGCTGCACCCTGGGGGGCTGACGCAGGTGAGCTTTTTAAAGAAACTCTCATCAAATCCACCTATTTGGAGGGTGTTTTGCAGGAACCCTAACGAAATCGTTGCTACTCTGCTGCTCAGTGGCTGCTCGCTCGCTCCCTGTGGAATAAAATCCTGTCCCTTACATGTGGCCAACAGGGCCATTTACCTCCTGGTGCCAAGCCACCCTGAGAGCCCTGCTCCTCCACTGGGCTCTGGCCATAGCGGCTCTGTCCTCGTTCCCCACACACCAGAGATGTGTGCCCTGTCCCTAGTGTTTCTGAGTGGGGAAGGCCTTCTGCTGCATCTCCACCTGGAGAAATCCTGTCCACACTTCAGGGAACACCACAGGGTCCCCAGCCCTGCTCCACCCGGCAAAGCCTGGCCTGGGGTGCCCCAGGAGCACATGGCCTGCGACCCCACCCTGCGTGGGCCACACTGTGTTGTGGCTGCTTCTGTAGAAGCCTGTCCCCTCTACTAGTCTTTGAGCTCCATAAATAAGGTAAGTGTGCCTTTCATTCATCTAGGCACAGTTAGGGAGGCCCCAGAGGCTCCGCTGCACTGGAGATAAAAACCAAACAGGACACCCCACTGGCCCTTGAGGTCCCTGCTCTTTGGTTGGGAGCCCCCCAGGTGAACTGGCAATTGTACCCCTGGGGCAAATGGCAGGGCAAAGGAAGGCAAGGCTCTTCCTTTCAGAGGAGGCTTTACCTAAGTGAGACCTGAAGGACAGACAGCACAGCCAGGCGACAGGGGATGGGGAGGGGCTGCTCTCTGGGCAAAAAGATCAACATATGCAAAGCCCAGGGCCAAGAGAATGCTTCTGGAGCTGCCAACGCTTTCATCTCAGGTGAATGGCCACCGAATGGGGACACGGGCTGTTGCCAGAAAGGGTCTTATAGGCCCTGACCCTAGAGAATCTCTAGGAAGACGTAGAAGCATCTTAAGCAGAATGAAAGAGCTGAGTTCAATAGAGAAGAAGCATTTGGAAGAATTAAACAGCATTTAGAGCGCTTATCACGTATCAGGCACCAAGCTGAGCGCTCAGGCCACATTATTTCACTTAATCCTCCACTCTACGAGATAGGAATTAACCCCACTTTACAGAGGGGAACACTGAGGCTTGGATCATGTGAGCAGCAAAGTGGAGCACGGATTGGCAAGGGGCCAGCCAGTTAGGCAGCCTGACTGGGCTGGGGGGAGAGGGATGGAAGAGTGGATGAGAGGGAGGAAGGTAGGTGGAGAGAGTGTTTCCTTCTCTTTCAAGCTTTGGCTGCAAAGGAAGGAGAGCTAGAAAGCAGAGCCGGGTGGTGGTTGGTTGAGAGGGGTTGAGAGGTAGTGGTTGTTTGTAAGATGCATGAGGTCAGCACTCATTTTTAGGCTCCGGCAAAGTACTGGCAGAGAGGGAGAGGTTGCAGACACAGCGCAGGCTGGGAGGGACTGATGGCGGGGACCCCCGAGGAGGTGTGGACGGTGGGACCCAGGGTGTAAGTAGCAGTGAACCTCAGGTGGCAGCAAAGGCCCCCTTCGGCTGCAATGGGAAGGGCAGGGGCAGGCAGGGAAGTGGGCCCTACTGACGTAAGACTGTAGCCAGCCCGATGGGGGCCCACCCAACAGCCATGCGCCCCTTTTTCCTGGATGGAAGTGCCCAACTGTATTCAGCATCTGCCATCCTCCACAAGGCGGTATGCTAAGAAGAGGCCAGCCCAGGGGATGATTCTTCACTGGCCTCATCCAATTATGATCATCTAATTCCCGTGGTTCGGCATTGGTTTAGGGTGATATGTGACCAGTTTCGACCAAAGAGATGTGAGAGAAGTCTGTTGCAGGGATTCTGGGAGAGATTTTCTGACCCTTAAAAGACAACACAGGAAGCCACAACCTCTTCCTTCCTCCGGAAGTGAGGGCGGGACACCTGGAGCTGGGGCAGCCGTCTTCCACCAGCTGGAGGGTGAAGATCACAGCAAGGGCAGAGTTGAGAGAATCGCAGAGAAATGGATGTAGAGCCCTGGCACGCCATGCCTGGAGCTGTACAGTGGCTGCCACTGAAATGATCCTAATATGTGACGAATCGATCAATTCCACCCTCCCCCTTGATCACCTATATACAAAAAACTCTAAATGTCTTGATTCAAAGGACGTCTAGGTGGGGGGTGGGGAGTGGAAAACGACAGGAGAAACCAGCATGAGTGGTTTCCTCTTCTGCCAGAAGTTGAGATAAAGTGGGCTGGAAAGACACCAGTTGGGAAGGAGTTTGAAGAAGGAAAGTTTGAGGGGCCCGACTTGTCAGAGCGCTAGATAAAAATGACAGTTCCTCAGCTGCAGAGGAAAGGGCAGAAGGAGAGCACATGCAAAGCCCAGTTCTCTTGGGTGGCACAATAAGGACTGGACAGTTTTTCTTTTGGGCCCAGTATTGGCTTCAGAAGAATGATCTGGAATGATCTAGATCACCCTGGTAGCCACTAGTTACAGGTGGCTCCTGGACCTTCAAGTATGGCCATTCCAAACTGACATGTGCTGTCAACATGAAACGTACCCCAGCTTTCAATGACTGGGCAAAAGACTATAAAATATGTCATCAGTAGTTTTTATATTATTTACAAATTAAAATGACAGTTTTTTATCTATTGGGTTAAATAAAATATAGTATTAAATGAATTCCACCTGCTGCTGCTTTCTTTTTTAATGCAGCTACTAGAAAACTTAAAATTACATTTGTGGCTTGCATCGGAGGGTGCTGAGCTAGACTGTCAACCCCTATGAAGTCATCGAGTGGGGCAAGGAGACTCCGTCCCCAGAGGCCCAGGCCAGGAAGTTCGCGGGCACATCGGGACCATCTAATGCGCCCCCGGAGAGTGGTGGAAAAGGAGCGAATTGGGCACGCTCCCTTCCCCAGTGGCCCTGCAGGCCAGCTGAGGTGTGAGAGGCTGGTGGTGGGGCAGGTGCGCGGAGAGGAAAGTGTCCCATTGACCAGCACCTGGGCTTTCCTCAGGCAGGGGCAGGACAGACGAAGGGCCAAGTGAGTCACAGGTACTGACAAAATAGTTTGAAATGGTAAGTGACAGGCTCACATGGCTTGGAAAAGAAGTAGAGGTGGGGGTAAGAGTGGGGACTGAAATTAGGAGAAAAATGAGGGTCGCAGCACTGGAGCCTCGGTGAGATCGAAGGGAAGCTGTATTTCTGCAGCTCATTCATTCATTTCATCTCCCTGACGCCCGTCTCAGACAGATGGAAAATGGGCGCAGAGCTCCCCAGGCCGGCACAGGGCGTGGCTGTTGATCACGTCTATATTAATACTTGAACAAGCTCCATTTTTTTTTACAATGATTTCCGTCAAGCCGCTCACTTCTGCACCACCTACCGATTTGTCCCGGGAGATCTTCTTGAAGATAACGTGGTTTGGTGCGGACTTGCTGGTCTTCCCGCTGGCCGCCATGTCACCTGTCCCCAGCAGCGTCTTCCGCCTCGGGCTGTCCGTCCGGTGTTAGAGGGCTGGGGAAGGTAAAACAATCCCAAATATTAAGTCAAGAACATCCTGGGTACAGCCACCGGACATTTCCTTCTACCTGCTTCAACATCCAAGTTTTATTAAAGAAAGTCTTTGCCTAGTTTGTATTTGACTGTGGGGTGCTATTTTTTTTTAACTCTTTTATTTTTCTTGGTAAGCCTCAAACATTTCGCAGGGAACCTCACCAGGGAATAGATTCCAACGAGAAGGTTTTACTTTCTGACACACCTTTGGTGTTGTCACACTTAGGTTGAATCTAAAGCTCTATCGTGACCGTGTCTCATGGCAAATAAACAGAAAACATTTCTGAAAACCACAATGTGAGCACTTCACAAATACCGTTTTCAAGAATGTATTACAACCCTCCAAATTCCGTTCTGCAATTCATACGAAGCAGGGCTTTCCTTTCCTGCTCCCCTTCCCCACTCCCGAGTTTCGCAGACAACGCAGAGGCCACCTTAGCGGTCAGGAATTAAGTACATTCCCAGTGTCCTTAGCCAGTGGAGTCTTACAGAAAACCACACAGAAAAGGTGAAACAGGGACAGACTCTCTACGTGGAAATGCCCATGGTTGCTCTTTCCCGAACCTGCCCTGCACCGTGGTGGTCACGTACCTTGTGATTTGTCACCAACCAGGTGGGATGGGCGGGGTGGCAAGGGGAGGGTCCCTGTGCCCTCGGATGAGAAGCAGCCAGCCCCTGCCCTAGGTATGCTGGCCCTGTCTCACCAGACAACCCCTCGGAGGCTCGGGTGAGGGCCTCGGCTGTGCGTCGGGGATTTGTAGAGGATCTGGCGAGGAGGCCCAGCACCCAGGTCTCAATGTCTAGGAGCCAAATCCCATTTAAGGAGCAGGCTGGATTAGCGCTGAGATGGTGAACTGGTGGTTTCAGCAGTTCTAAGCATTAAGCAAGGCCCCCCAGTCTCCTCACAGAGTCCCATGGACGCATGAGTCATCCGGTGCTTGCGGGAGGCTGGTGGGAGGGACGAGAGCTAATCAAAGCTACTTTTTATCCTAAACCTCTTTGGGTTCTGGAAATAGACCGATTATCCCTGCACCCACTGGCATCACCAGGAGACTTGATTAAACTTGATTAAACTCAGCAGGCTGCTAATGCGACCTTGGGTGTAGGGACATAAACAAAAAGGTCAAGGAGAAATGCCAACCTCAAGATGAACTGGTATTATGCAAGCGGTCTAGGTACAGCCCTCTCCTCCTGCCCAGGTCTGCCTGGGTGCGTCGGTCCTGTCTCTTGGCTTCCCTGCCCCAACCCACGTCTCTGGAGCCTGTCTACGTCCTCCCACCCCCAGTGCCTCCTCGTGAGTCCACACTGTCGCCTGAGCTTCCCTCGACCACAGCGACTCTCCACTGTCCACCTACATCCCTCTCCACCCTCCAGGCCCTTCTTGGCACCTGGGCAGAGAGAGCTTCGAGCCCTGACCCGTCACTCCTGCTGACACTCGGCCACTGCTCCCAGGACACAGGCAGAAACCTGGGGCAGCTCCACCTGCGTTCCTGTCCACATCCTGCTCCCACCTTGCTGTCCTTTTCGCCCGGAACAAGCTTGCCCTCTCTCCACCTTGTTGGCTCTTCTTGGCCCTTCACATTTTGACTGGGAGTCACTTCCTCAGGGGAGCCGTCCCCAACCTTCAGGACCAGGCTGGAGGTGCAGTGGCACTTCACTCTTGCCTGGGAGATTATTCTAGTCCCTCTGCCCTTGCTTGACTCCAGGCCCCATGAGGGCAGGGCCCAAGCCATCGTGTGCCCCTCACTTTTGCCTTCACTGTGCCTGGAACAATACCTGCTCCCGAGAGCATCCGGGGAATGAACGGATGGGACGCTGTGGCCACACTCACATGGGGACTTGCCCTGGGAGCTAAGCAAGTAGACACAGAAAGCCTCCCCTGACGTTTGGGTGTCAGCAGCTATCAAAACACTCCAGTGGCTTCCAACTAAGCTGGACAGTGCCTGCCAGGTCCCGGTGAGCTAGCCCTGTAACCTCCGACCGCATTTCCCGCCACTCTCCCCGTCGTGCGCTTTGCCCCTCCGCTGGCCTCTCTGCTTTTCTTTACCCTGCCCCAGGGCCTTTGCCCTTCTGTTTCCTCCCCCAGAACACTCTCCTGCACGTAGCCGGGGGCTCACTCCCTCAGCTTCCCTGAGTCTGCACTCCCGTGTCGTCCATCGCACACCCTGTTGTCACCAACTGAGCTGACCCAACACGTCTATCCTTCCCTGCGTCATTTTCTCTGTAGCAATAATCACCATCTGACACACACGACGGTTTTCTTACCTTGTTTACCATCTATTCTCTGCACTCCCCCCGCAACACTTACTGGAAGGTAAATTCCAGGAATGTAGAGATTTTTCACTGTTTTGTACATATCCCATCTCCAGCATTCTAGAACATGGTCCTCGATATACGTACTTTGAGCAAATCAAGTCACTGGATTCCAACAGTGTAATAGCTGGTGATCATTCCTCAGTTTTACCTAAAATTGGTAAAACTTTTTTATTTCTAAGGGAAAAAAATTTTTAAAAAGAGGAATGCCAGCTAGTACATGTATGTGAAAGGAATGATATTAGGAAAACATCATCTGACAAACTCTGATTATCTTAATCATGTCTTTTTATGTTTTGCATTTCTGATGCTTTGGCATCTGGGGCCCTGTTGACGCTGGAGAGACTGCCCCCGCCCCGCCGGCTGGGCAGTTCCTAGAGATGGTGAACCACTGGGCTTATGCCAACTAACCCCGCCAGAGCCCAAGCCCCTGCCCTCCTTTCCCAGGCTCTTCCACCCCGGGCTCTTCTCATGCCAACCTAATCCCCTCAGGGACAGGTATTCAACAACTGGATGCCCCTTACACTCCAGCC
>RJWJ010005533.1:0-67821 GCA_004363605.1 Indri indri
TGTATCTTCTCTCCGCCCCACCCGCAAAATAATCGAAGAATAGAAAAGTGGTTAATTTGATTATTACCCCGCAGAAACATTAGGGATAATGCAAACAAAGATCTGAAGTAAGACTTTATTAATTAGGCACTCCCCCTCCTTCATCCCGCCGGCAGCCCCTCCGGAATCCCAGAACCGCCCTCTTTGGCACCCCCACCCGGCTAGCCTCGCCAGGGAATAGCCCGCTGCGCGGGTGGGCGGGGCTACGGCACTTCCGGCCCGCCCCCGCCGCCTCGGGGAGGGCGCGTTTGGTATCTGCGTCGTGGGCGGAGTCTCTTGTCCCTCTGCGCTGCCCGTTCAGCTTCTCCTCTCCTCCCGCCGCTTTTGGGCTGACGTGTCTGCAGTTCCTCCGGGTCTCTGCGAGTCGGGCCGTGATGGCGGACGCCTGGGAAGAGATCAGGCGGTTGGCTGCCGATTTCCAGCGGGCTCAGTTCGCCGAGGCCACGCAGAGGTGCCCGACCCGACCCTCCCTTTATGGAGCCCAGATTAGGCCTTGGGCGGAGACGCCGGGATCCGGGACCTTAGATCCCTGGCCCTGGACCCCGGACCTTCTCAATCCCTGTCACCGTTCCCACATCCTCCCTCTGCTCCGAACCGGAATCGCAATTCCGAGTCCAGGTCTTGGCGGAGAAGCCCGCAGCCTGCGACGCCCCAGAGCCCCCATCCCCGCCCCAGCTTGGTACTGACGCTCCCCACCATGGCCGTGCTGGTGACTCCCTCCAGGCTGTCTTTATTTGAGTGTATTGAGTGTTCTGTGATCCTTCCTCACCCACCTGCCACGAAATCACTGTGGCATCTTGTCTATTACACACTTTATGATCTAGAATGAGCTTGAAAGGAGAAACTAACCCCGAAATACAGTATTTTGC
The DNA here is from genome assembly GCA_004363605.1 of Indri indri. NCBI lineage: Eukaryota > Metazoa > Chordata > Mammalia > Primates > Indriidae > Indri > Indri indri. Next base: position 909 of record RJWJ010005533.1, read on the forward strand.
AAATAGCATGTTGACCCCTTAAAATTTTTTGCCATTTTTGTCTACCGTAACGGAACTCCATCTGTCATTTTTAGGCCTTCAGGTCACTGACATTTTTTACAAACCCACTAACCTTAGGGAGGTGTGTCTGGAGGACCCTAACTCGGCTTTTTAATATTACAGAACATATATATAATACTAATAGAAGCCTTTTTATCTGTTAACTATTTCTTATCTGCGATGTTGTATTCCTTTTGGGCCCGAAGACAGCAGTCCTTTGAGCTGTATTTTGTAGCACTGATACCAAACTAGGGCATAGTAAGTGCGTGGGTAACTAACAGTAGCTGTTCTGATTTTACTAGGCCGGATCCCCTGCCTGCCTCCAGACTAAGTGTATGAGTGAGGCAATTATGCACTTAATTTAAAAGAAAATTCTGATTAAACTGGAAATTGAAGTAAAAGTAAGGCAGGTCTCTTTTTCCTACCTAAATAATATGTCCTTAATTTTCTTTTCAAATTGAAAGATTGGAAGCAGGCCTGAAAGAGACACCAAACTTGAAATTTGTAATAGAGTGATATATATCAATTAAATAAATGATTTAAGTGTTCGCAAACCTGCTTACTCGAGATTTTTTAACTTAATATTGTGATACTAATGAAAGATAAAGATTTTGTAATGTAGAAGTTAGTGACTCTTTACACAAACTTTTTAAAAGTCTGTTTTCGTAAGCTGCATCAATTTTATTGAGCACCAGTGTGTCGAGTACAGTTTTAAAACTTAACTCTTCTTCTTTCCCTCAGGTTGTCAGAGCGGAACTGCATTGAGATTGTGAATAAACTGATTGCTCAGAAACAGCTAGAAGTAGTTCACACACTTGATGGAAAGGAATATATTACTCCAGCCCAAATTAGTAAAGAAATGAGAGATGAGCTACATGTCCGAGGTGGTAGGTGATGCTTTAGTGTTTTTCTCTTGGATTTTTGGAAGGAGAAAAAAAAAACACCTTAAAATCATAACTAATAAATTATTTGGAAGTTATAAGATATCCTTTTCAATTGTTAATTTGATAATCAGCATTAACGTTTTTACTAGGCTCATGCAAACATGGTCATATAATTAAAGGAACTCTAATATCACTTTACAAAATAGCATTTTTTATCATTTTGAGTTATGTGTACTATATGTGAATTAATTAACTGTTTTCACAATTCATTAATCTATTGCATGACTCAATAAAGGGCACTCCACTGCCTGTAATCAGGTCGCAATTGTGGAGAGGGAAGAGACATTTTAAAGGATTACAGAATTTTTTTAAAATCAAGGCTGTGTAACCATGCTTTTTTAAAAGTACTTTTAAATATTTGCAAATTAGGTAACTCAATTCAATATGGTGTTACACCCATCATATTTGTATGAAATACCATTACAAACAAAAAATGTTGTTTTCCTTTGCCTTTTTAAAATTTGAACAAATTGAGCAAATTTGAACACTTACTCAAATAGAAGCAACTATGAAAGCAACTCTTAATTAGATGTTATCAGAATATAATTTTGGTATTTGTCTTATTTTTTTATTTTCCTGCATAGTACTAATAAAATATGAGCTATAATTTGAAATACATAACAGATTTTCTTTTGCTAATAGGTAGAAATTTACCTTTCAATTTCAAATAATTGAAAAAAGTTCATCCTAATTTTGTTGCCAATATCTGTGGTCACAATGGATAAATTCTGAGTTGTGAAGAGAAATGAATACCCTCCGTAGATCTAGCCAACTTACGTGTCAGTTGATGCTCATAATTAGCCTGATGTGAGGATGTGGGGGCGGTGGGCGGGGGGACTTTGAAAATAAATTATTGCCTATGGCTTCAGCCATGAAGACTTACTCAGTTAATGGTTTATATTTGAAGACCTTAATTATTGTGGCTCTGTGTTCTTTGTACAAGGACTTTGTCCAAAACTCAAATCTGTTAGAATTTACAGTTTTGGGTCATTGTGCACGTACAGGTTATTTAAAATAAATGAATATCTTTTCTTTGAAGGTCGAGTAAACATTGTTGATCTGCAACAGGTAAATTTTAATTTACAAAATTTTTGTTTTGATTTCTCAATTTTTTGATATGTAAATTTGTTCAGTACCTTAAAAAGTATTCATTAATACTGGTATCATATTTTATATGATGTTTGGGGAGAAATAGTTATATCCTCACTGATACATTGAATCAATTTAATAAGCTCTGATATATTGAAATGATTTAATAAGTTCTTCTTTCTCAGTTGACTTGCTTATTCTTTATTCCTTTCCAAATAAACACAGTTATCATTTTATATAATTGTGGGGTTTTTATAATTTGGGGAGAAAAATCATTAGAGTTTCATGTTTACATGTTTTTAGTATGTGGAACAGAGAAATATAAAAAAGAGTAGAAGATATTTTCAAAAAATATAAGTGCACATGTCATTGCCAAAGTACACTATATACAAGAAGCTGGCAAGTTTTTTGTGAAATGGTGTCCATTATATGAATATGTAATTTATTGCTTAATATAAAGTTTCCTAGCAAGTGAAAGTGTAATTCTTCAGAACTGATAGTAAATAAGCAATAAGCCTCTAATTTTTTATTTGACCAAGGCTTTTTATAATATTTCCAATCAATTCAAAATTTAAGAATAAGTAATTTCTTTAATAATATAGTTTTAAATGTATAATTTCAAGCTTAAGAAACAATACGAATCTATTGCTAATCGAATTTGTATGTATTTTCCAGGTAATTAATGTGGACCTGACTCATATTGAAAATAGAATTGGTGACATTGTTAAATCAGAAAAGCATGTTCAGCTAGTGTTGGGACAACTGATAGATGAGTGAGTACAAAATTTAGGAGCACTTTGTTGTTGTTTGTTTAATAGTTTTAAAATTTAGGCTAATATGTCCAGTTAGGCATTTCATTTAGAAATTGTTTTCTATTTTTCTTGTTTATTTTTTTTTTAATTTTTAGAACTCTTACAGTGCTTATTTTCATTATAAGGATTATTCTACTTAAAAAGGAAGTGCTTAATTGGGTGGAATACTTGGAAAAAGTGTAAACTTTGATTTTTTTCCCTATTATCTTAAAGCAATACAAAACATTTATAATCTTTCCTATGTGATCTTAATTCTGAAAGCACATTTGTTCCAAAAATATTAATGGAAAATTACTACAGCATTTCCACTGTTTAAAAAAAAAATCCCAATATTTATCATTTGATTAACCTTATACTTAACTACACTGGTAGGGAAAAAATAATTTTTAGAATGTGAGTAATGGTGTTTACTTACACATACCCTATTTATTACTTTTGGGGCATACCTTATTTCAACAGAAATTAAACATAAAAGATAGAGAAAAAACATTATTCCTAATTTTTTTTCATTCTTTTCTTTTTTTCATTATTAGGAACTATTTGGATCGGTTAGCAGAAGAGGTAAATGATAAATTGCAAGAAAGTGGTCAGGTAACCATATCAGAACTGTGTAAAACCTATGATCTTCCTGGAAACTTTCTGACACAGGTATTTTTTCTTAATAGTATCATTTGTCTTTTTAACAAGGAATTTTAAAAGGAGGGAAAAAACTAGACTTTCTAACCATCAATTGATTTATTGCAGGTGTCTGACTTGATATATGTTGTAGCAGTGTATTTTAGGGGTACTTCCAATATACTGATGGTTCTGAGGAGACTGTTCAAAAATGATTATCTTCCTGAACTGAGAGACATTCTAAAAGCAATTAATAGACTAAGCTCTAGGCTGTCTTGATGCAATAGCAAGTGTACCATAAGTGAATTAATTTATTTAATGCTTTCTATTTTAGTTGTATAGAAGCTAACCAGGATATCTACAGTTCTGATTGCTTAGTTATATTTTAAGAAATAACTGATGAAGATTATAATTTAGAAGGAATACTGCTGGCTTCTTGTGGGTGAAGGTCAGGGATGTTGTTAAATATCCTCAATGCACAGGACATCCCCCTCAACAAAGAATTTTCTTGCCCAAATGTTAGTAGTGCCAACATCTTTTGATGGAATCTTTTTCCTTCCTTTAAACTATTAATATGATAGAGAGAAGAGCCAAGGAATCTCACATATTCTCTTAATTTTACTTGATTCTTGTGTCTATACTCAGATATCTTGCTTTTTGGTATAATAACAATGCTGCCTGAAAATAGAGGCTATTTTCTTCTTTGTTTTATTTTTTTTTAAGTAGTGTGACATTTTAGAATCATAGAGATCCATTTGGTACTTTGGGAAGGGCATAAGTTTTAGAGTTAAACAGACCTTGATCTAAATCCTGTCTATACAACTTCTTATTTATTTGACATTAGGAAAATTATTTTGTGTCTTGTGCTTCAGGTTGCTTATCTGTAAAATGTATGTCTTTTCCATAGGCTTCAATGAGGTATATCTGGTGACATGTCTGACACAATGGAGGCACTCAATAAATGATAGTTTTGTTTTTTATTTACTGAAACAAGGGAAAAACCAAATCTCTTTTTAGGTATATATCACTTTAAGAAAATTCAGCTTACAAAACTTACCAAACCATAATTGTAGGAGATTAATTTATAATATAAGAAGATTAATTTACCCATATTAAGAGAATGAACCACTCTAATTGTATTTAAAATACCATTTATAGTATAGGTTTGTTTTATACAGCTGAAATTTCAGGAGCCAATTTTATGTGAACAAATACATGCTAATCACAGGTGAAAATATATTTTTTAAAATAATTTTTAAAAATACTGGGCTCAAATCCAAATGATTTTTTATAAAACTATGTTTCTGAATACATTGTGGAAGCATATACAGTTTCCTAATATTTTGCAGTTCTAGTTTTTCTGAATATCACAGGCGGTATTCTAAAAGTTCATTAAGTTGTTTGAAAAACATATTTCTAGATCATAAAAGTATCAGCTGAGCTGACTTAAGTAGATTTAACTTATCTTGGGATGTAAAATATGTCCAGATTTATTTCAGGTGTGCCTGACCCCAATCATAGTATAGCTATGGAGAAATACTCTCAAGTTTGAAAGCAGGTTGCCAAGAAACCAGATCATCTGCCTTTCTAGATCATCTAGACAGAGATAACTTATTAATATATGAATCAGAGAAGATAACTTTTCAGGTCTTATGTTTCACTAGGTTGCAGAATCTTGAAAAAACATTTGTTCCTCTCCATTAGTCTTAGATGCTCCAGATAAGGTCTTCTTCAAGATCCATGTATATGTCTTGGTTATCCACGTGTTAGAAGCTGCCTATGTCTAGAATATTGGTTAATCATTTTTATTTTACATTAGAGGTAGCTTTTATTAGCAAGGGCTAATATGATAGCTAAGCCTTTTAACATAAAAACAATTTGACTCATTTCTTGGCTCTGTTATGAGATAATGACGTTTTCTAGGTACTGAATCTTCACTTTAGTTTATATATCTTGTTGAAATTTCTGAATCACATAATTGATACCTCAGCATACAGCATGACTTCAATATGACTATGCAAATATATATGTATTATTTTGTCCTTTCAAATTAATAAAAATTTACCCCCAGGCACTAACTCAGAGACTTGGTAGAATTATCAGTGGACATATCGATCTCGATAACAGAGGAGTAATTTTTACTGAAGCTTTTGTGGCTCGACATAAAGCACGCATCCGTGGACTGTTCAGTGCTATTACCCGGTAAGCATGTTTTAAAGCATACATATTTGTAAATATGTTTGATCGTGATTTGCATTTTTTTCTGGCAGCTGAATTATTTTGACAGAATCTCATTTAGGACCCCAGTGTATTAAACAGATAAAAGGGGAGTTTCTGTGAAATAGGAGTGGGGATTTCAGAGTCCTAAAGTACAGCCTCTCTCTAACTCACATCTCCTTCCTCTCCCTGTCTTTACCCCCCTCGTAACCCCGGATGCACTTCTGCAAAATGCACTTTAAACACCGCTGCCCAGATCAGTTTATCGAAGTCACCCTGTAATCATAGAAAGAAGATTCAGTGTAAAGTCAGAAGAATTTGGGTCATAGCTTTATCACATAGTAAGCAGACGTGACCTTGAGCAGATAAGTCAGGGCCTCAGAGGGGCTAGGTGGTTTTAGGATCCTTTTTACCATATAGCATTCTATAATTCTAATGAATAACAGTGTTACTTTCAAAATCACTAACTTCTCAAAATAAGAATTTCTGAAATGTTTTGGTCTGTGTGACTCTAGTTTAGAATTCAGAAAAACCTACATTCTCAATTATCTCCTCCCCCCTGTGTCATCAACTTTATCTCAGTGGCTTTGTTTCCCACCAACTTTTAAATATGTCCAGGTTTTTCCCATTTTAAAACAAACCTCTGAGCCCCATATTCCATTCCTTCCACTATCCTGTTTGTTCTTTTTTTAAAAGTGAACCTTCTCAAGAGTTGATGTCTATATTCACTGTCACAATTTTCTTAACCTTTGTCACTTCTTAACTTACCTGTCCAGCTTCTACTACATATATATAGCACTAATGTCTCAATATAATTAAATAAAATGGATACTTTCTATCCTTATTTGAGTTGACTATGTAGCAGCGTTTGACTCCAGTTATGTCGTCCTTCTTGAAATATTCTCTTTTTTTAAAAAAATAATACTTTACTGAGTTCTTTTTATCTCTTTTAGCTGCACTTTCTAAGTCACCTTTTCTGGCTCTTTCTCCTTTCCCTAGCCTTTAAAGTTTTGTTTCAGGCCGCCTGTTTTTTTTTCAATCCTGTGCTGTCATCTTAGGTGATTTCACCTCTTTTTTAAATGTCAGGCTCAGTGTTACCTATACAGCATCTATAGCATCCCTACCGAAATGTTTTCCAAGTGCTTCAAATTCAACATATTTAAAATAACTGGTACTTGAGGACATTAGGAAATTACTATTATTTTCGTTGGTTGTTAAAATGATGTTAGGGCTATTTAGGAGAATGTCCTTATACTGAAGATATACATACACACATGTATACACCCCTCTATATATCTATATTTCTGTATCTTTAACTAGGTATATCAAAAACCATGAGTCTATACTGATACTTCCAATTCTAGTCCAATACTATAAGTTTTATTTTGTTCTAGTTTCCTCCTTTTTCATGTTTGTAACTCCCTTCTCCAACCATGAGAAACTCAACTCCATTATCCTTATTGTCTTTACATATTTGATTAAGTAAATGTGACCGGTTTCTCCATTGCTGCTGCAGCGCCTTTTCCCATATGGATACTCTCCTTACCCCACATAGGCTCTGACAGCCTGCGCCAGGTCACCATCCTAACGCAAGAAACCGGTGGAGGTTTCTGGGGAGAGCAACTGTGTAGCTGAGTGATATAAATGGAGGAGGATTCGGTTTTGTAACTTTTTTGTACCCTTTGCATTTATTACTTTATCGAAAAGTAAAAACCAAAAATATATTTTTCCTACTAACAAATATTTACCTTTTTCTTTGACTAATTATTGTGGCAATTGTAATTTTCATCAAGATTAACAATGTTTTTCTCATTCATAATAGCCCTGAGTTTCTCAATATGGAGATAACTATCAAACCATGAGAGGAAAACAAGTTCTGAGTCTCAAAAGATGTTGCTAGCTCTGTGGCTTCCAGACAGCTCCATTTAATGCACCATGGCTTCATATTTGCCTCTTAAAAATAAGGAACTACCCACTTGTCTGGACTAACTCTAAAGAAATCACCTGTATCTCTGATTTTTAAAGTTTGTATTTATTATTGTTATGAATAGCCAGAAAGAAAAGCAAAAGCAATTGTGAGAAGAACTATTCTGTATTCCAAATTGAAATAAAAATCCAGCTAAAGTTTCATCGTACCAAAAAGAGCTAGAAATTTTGTACAACTCAATTCAATTATTGAGCACTCACAATTAGTTATGTACCCAAAAATTTTAAGATAAAATCCTTCAAGGATCCCACTGTATTTTTGTTATGGATGTGTTCAGGTAGAAGGGAATGGAAAACACAAAGAATAAAACATGAGAATAGTGTAATAATTGTTAGGTAAACAGAGGAGAGCAAAATTCACAGAGCACCTGGACCTTGTTGGTTTGGAGGTTTGCTATGGTTTAGATGTGGTTTGTACACACCAAAACTCATGATGAAATTTGATCCTCAATGTGGCAGTGTGGGGAGTCCGGCCTAGTGAAAGGTATTTGGGTCACAGGGGCAGATCCCGTGGTAATAGATTAATGTCCTCTTACGAGAGTGAGTTCTCACTCTAATGGGAATGAATTCCTCAAAGAGAGAGAGAGAGAGAAAGAGCAAGCAGATCATTACAAAAAGTGTGGCTTTGTTGGTTTTTCCCCCTTGCTTCCTGTCTTGCCATGTGATCTCTTTGCACATGCCCACTTCCTTTCTGCTTTCCACCCTGAGATGAAGCAGCATGAGACCCTCACCAGATGTAGCCGCCCAGTCTTGAACTTTCCAGCCACCAGAATCATGAGCCAAATAAACCTCTTTTCTTTATAAATTACTCAGCCTCAGGTATTCTGTTAAGAGCAGCAATAAAAGGATTAAGGCAGGGTTCTAGATAATTTAGCTGATAATTTTGGGTAAAACAGTTTAATAAAAAACAAATTGATCTACATAAGAATTTGATAAAACTAATAATGTAGTCAAAAATCCCCAAACACAGGGGTTTTAAATACTCAGTTCAACTTTAGACAATTGTTTCTGCTTTCCCAAGCTTGTTGTAGAAAGAATTTGTATCATCCTAAATAATCAACAATAGAGGACTAAAAAGTTGAAATTACTTGAAAGTCTTTTAATTATATACATAAAAAGTAAAAACATAGACTAACCTTACTTAACTAGAGAGAGCAGCATACTGGCTTAAAATGAAGAGGAAAAAAAAGTTGTGGTCAGAATAAAAAGTCTATAACCTTTTACCCTTTATTTTTAAAAAAAAATATGTAGTTATTATAAAAGACATATAGGAATCTACCCAAAAGAAATGGAAACATACATTCACACAAAGACAAGAACATGAATGTTCATAGGAGTGTTATTCATATTAGCCCCAAATTGGAAACAGTTCAAATATCAGTCAGCTGATGAATGTGTAAACAAAATGTAGTATATCTATACAATAGAAAGCTGTACAGCAATAAGAAGGAATGAACTACTGATGCATGCTTCATCATGGATGAACCTCAAAAACATTCTAAGTGAAAGAAGACAGAAACAAGGGACCACATGTTGATTCTGTGTATTAAATGTCAAGGAAGGCAAATTTATAGAGGCAGAAAACAGATTGTTGATCTAGGAGTTGCAGCAGGAATTAACTACAAATAGCTATCAAGGAACTTTGCTTGATAGTGGTGATTATACAACTCTATAAATTCATTAACACCATTGAATTGTATACTTACAGTTGGGTAGATTTCATGTTACATAATTTATACCTTTTTAAAAGCTGCCTAATAAAATAAATGCATAGTCATTATAAAAAATAACTGGTAAGCAAAAAAAGGGGACATTTTAAATTAATCCCTCCCAATCAGTCACCCTAATCTAGGAGTATATCATTCTAAATTCTTTTTAATGCACATATCATCTCATTTTTCTTCAAAAATGGAATCATATAACATTCACTGGAATATTCTTATCTTAAGGAAGGAGCCTCCCAGATAGAAATAACAGAATGAAGGAAAACAAATATACAGTAAAGGACAAGGCAAATAGTCAAGTATCACATAAATCTGAGGTGAAATTTGGTGGAATGGAAACGTAAATTGATCCTGGATGGGAAGACAGATCGATTTCCCTGGTATTTCAGTAGCATAACTCTGATTAAGGATTTAAGATTTGGTATAATTTTGGGCATTTTTTTCTTTTAAATTAACAGGTGTTTTTCATAAACTCTGTCCTAGTTATTTTATTAATTCATAAATCTGTGTAACTCTATAATGAGTCAAAAGTTTTATTTTGTTGTTTTAACTTTCTGTAAAGGCCTACAGCAGTGAATTCTTTGATTTCAAAATATGGATTTCAGGAGCAGCTTCTTTATTGTAAGTTTGATTTAAATTATGTTCACTTAATTAGCTGCTGAATAGATTGTTAATGTAAAACTTACTAATTCTAATGTTTTTTTCTCTTTTAATATTAAAACTTAATGTAACTAAAATATTTCCTGGTTTGAAAAAGTTTCTGTATGTCAATTTTCTTATATGTATCTGTTATACCCAGTAAACATTTAGTATTGGTTAGCCCTGGAAGAGTAGAATGGGGGAAAAAAAGTATGTGTATACAGTGGAAACATATATATAATGTGTGTGTGTGTGTGTGTTTGTGTGTGTGTATACTGTAATACAGAGATTTAAAATTGTAGGATTAAGAATAATTTTTATTTATGGTTTTTTGCTATATTTTCTAATATGAAAGTAAATAGTGTTTCACTAACAGAATTTTTACAAAGAGTTTATAGTGATAAAAATATATTCTTAGCATTCAAACAAAATAATGTTATCTCTAAAATAACCTTGGTTCATTGTCTATTTTCTTTGTGTATTTCTGCAGCTCTTATGAGGTTTTGGGGGTTTTTTTATGCTTTCCTAGAATAATTTTTTAAAAGCAATGACTTAATCTTTCAACTCACATATTCTGTGCAAATGTAAGAACTAAAATGAAGAATGGAAAAGAAATTCAAATACAGAACCAAAAATTTTCATTCACCGCATTTTTAAAAAAACAAACTTTAAATTTAAAATTTTTGTTTAAGACAGATTTAAAATTAAACTGAGTTTTTTGAAATCTGCGTAATTGGGGGTGGGTGTGATTTCATTATAATGTAAAGTTCTTCAAGTAGTAATAATTGATAACTTCACAACTTTAACTGGAATTTAGGAAGGATTTGTATAGTGCAGTCATACTCAATTGAGAATCATGTGTTGTAGTCTATTGAGAAGTCTGGACTTTTCTGTTGCATTTTAATTTACTCAGCATTAAAGTTCTGAAATTCATGCATAAACTAATTTTTATTTCTGCTAAAGACTAATTTTCATTAACCTTTCTTTGTACCAGACATCTTTTAAATAAATGTGCTTGCTTCTTAAAACAACAAAAATTATTTAGTTAAATTTTATGATTTAAATAAAAAGCATAAATTTGGTATTAATGGCAGCACTATCCACTTTTTAAACTGGCATCAGTCTGATGATGATGGTGGTGGTGATGGTAGTCATGATATTAATATTTAGTTAATATTTATTGGGTGCTTATTATATGCCAGTTACTATTCTAAACACTTTACTTGAATACAACAGCCCTATGAGATAGGTGTTATTATTATCCCCATTTCACAGATAAGAAAATGAAGGGATAAAGAAAGTTACTTGCCCAGTGTTTCCTAGCTAGTAGGTAGCAGTTGAGGTTTAAACTTTAGCAGTCTGGCTCCAGAATCCATCCTCTTAACCACAGCACTTAACCACTTCTATTATAGGTAGGGTTGAAATAAATTGCTTCAGTTTAAACAGTGGAAATGCAATAACTTACAAAAATGTTCATAGTTTTATTTTACACCACTGATTCTAATATGGTCCAAGTGTCTTGATTTTTCTAAATATTAGAAAATTGAACTTGTTAACGCTATTGATTGCATATTATCTATTCTCAAAGTGTTTTATCATCCACTTTTAACAAATCATGAGATAAATAATGGCATGCTGGATTTCTTTTTCCAAAATTACCAAACTAAAAAATTCAATCTGTTAATATTAACTAGTTTGAGTTACAAGTTCAACATCTTTAGCTAGTTGCCAAAATTTCCCTGAATTTATGACCCGAGTATTCTCATAAATGGCAGGAAAGTTGTATCTAAAATATAATACCTTCATTTATGCTATTTACACTTCAAATTGATTTTTAACAGTATACGAATAGGTAAATTATGAAATAATAAAGTATTTTACTTTTTAAGATTTGTACCTGCTCTGATTTATTTGTATTTGTGTGGGTTTGTTTTAAGCTGTGCTTGAGGAACTTGTTAATAGTGGACGCTTACGAGGCACTGTGGTTGGTGGGAGACAGGATAAAGCAGTGTTTGTCCCTGACATCTACTCCAGGACACAGAGTACTTGGGTGGATTCCTTTTTCAGACAGAATGGCTACCTAGGTAACTATTTTTTTCTCTTGAAACTAAAATTTCTTTTTAATACTAAACATTCTTAAAAAGTATTGTACTAACCCTGGAGTCCATGTGTACTTTCCTGTTCTTAATCAGAAGATTATAATGGTTCTCTTTGAGTATAAAAGTAATCACACTGCAGGTTTCTGTGGGTCTTGGAACTGAGTTTAATTCCATAGGTACTGAACAATTATAATGTAGAAAGACCAAAATCTGTTATTGTTACCAATCTTCCAGTTGTATTAAGATGATATACTAAACTACTAAACTTCAAGTATTTTTAATTTATAAAAGTAATTACATTTATTATTATATCTTGTATCTTATGAAGTTGCCCAGTTTTTCAGATACATCATCTTAGAAATATCTTGTTTGCTATCAGCTTTACAGTGTTTATTTCTACTAGTTTTCCAGTACTTCAGAAACATTGAAGTTATTCTTAATTCTGTTTCTGAAGTTCTGCTGTCATTTGGATAAAGTAGATTGACTGAATTCAGTTATTAAAACAATTAGCAAATATATATATATAGCTCAGTTATATATAGTATATATAGATATAGCTCACTTAGTTTGAGCAATTTTATAACCCGAGTTAAACCATTAAAAGATTACTTAGTAATAATCCTATAAATTATTGGTATTTAAATAATTTGAATATATACTAGGATATTGGGTTTTGCTTGTGTTTTCTTGACTTCCTATGGTGTACTTTTCAGTTTCTTCAACCATAGGCTTGGACTAGAAATTTGTTATAGCTAGTTTTCTTAAGTATGATTATTTGGTGTAGGGGTAGGGGAGTTACGAAGATCTCTCCAATAACTTTACCAGCTATAACTTTAAGTCTTTATTTTTTACTTTTGTTTTATACTCCAAATCTTTTTCTAGTTTAAATTAGACTAGAGAATTACTTTGTTCTATGTTGTCTGATGAAACATTTTAAAAAATAAGTTTCATTCTTTTAATTAACTGTAATCAAAATAAATTCCAGGTTTTGCTTCTTGAACCATTACTTTCTCCTTTATCCCCATTTCTGATTATATTACTCCATAGTCCTCATGTTCCCCTTTGGCCTTCCAGTTGGAGAGGGAGTGACACAACTGATATTGAGGAAGTACTTGAACTAATTTTTCTATAAATTTCTTTAGTAATAAAAATTTGGAAAGGTAAGATAACCAGGAAAGAGGCTGGGATACATTCCTATGCTTTATTCTTTAAAAATATTACAATACAGTGTGTTCACAATCAAACAGGTTTTGGTAGAAGTTTTTCTAAGATTTTTAAAGGGTGTGAGTGATTTATAATTCTAATCCAACTTTTTGATGTATTTCTAGAATTTGATTCTTTGTCCAGACTTGGAATCCCAGACGCCGTAAGCTACATAAAGAAGAGATTTAAGACTACACAAGTCTTGTTTTTGAAAGCAGCGTGTGTTGGTCAAGGACTTGTAGATCAGGTGGAAGCATCAGTAGAGGAAGCCATCAGCTCTGGAACATGGGTTGATATTGCAGTATGTTTTATCGTTTTCTTCTCAACTTTTCTTTAAACCAGTGACCATTGATATGTTACTAATATAAGGCCGTTTAAACAATTAGGATACATAAAGGCAATGTTGGGTTTAGAAATTCCAGCAGTCATTGTTATAATAAAAATCTTTATTTTATGCATAAAATCTTTCTGGCTTTTGAAGTACAGAGTGACTTTCTACATGTGGATAGTCAACGTCAAGAATTCTGTAAATCTGGCTCACGCCTGTAATCCTAGCACTCTGGGAGGCCGAGGCGGGCGGATCGTCCTGAGCTCAGGAGTTCGAGACCAGCCTGAGCAAGAGCGAGACCCCGTCTCTACCAAAAATAGAAAGAAATTAATTGGACAGCTAAAAATATATATAGAAAAAATTAGCTGAGCATGGTGGCGCATGCCTGTAGTCCCAGCTACTCGGGAGGCTGAGGCAGTAGGATTGCTCGAGCCCAGGAGTTTGAGGTTGCTGTGAGCTAGGCTGATGCCACGGCACTCGCCCCAGGCAAGAGAGTGAGACTCTGTCTCAAAAAAAAAAAAATTAAAAAAAAAAAAAAGAAAGAATTCTGTAAATCTCAAACAAGAAAACAATATAACACCCATATCAATCCTGATACAGAAATTGATGAGACTTCTCACTGTCTTGTATTTACAACCGTACTGGCATCAGGCATCGGGTAGCATTTGTTTATCCCTTATCCTTTAATCTCTGCTAATGTATTAACACAAGCTGCTTTGGCACTGATAGTGTTTTACTTCAGTGTTCACTGTTGACCTGCCCTTCATTATGCCAAAGAGATAAGTGTAGGTAAAGAAAAATAAACAAGAGAACAATCCATCATTTTTTAGTCAGGGCTCAAATGTTCTTTATAAAGCATAAAATTCCCTGTTTTGGATATACAAGTTCCCAAAGATTCCAGATTTAAGTGTTTTTTAATTCATTTTCAAATTTCGTTAAATACCTTCTTTGTGCACCATTCTACTTGTTGGGGATGTGGCAGCCAGACAAGTTTCCTGCACTCAAGAAGGGCACTTTCACTGTGGAGAGATAGTTTATGAAAATATGGTAATTTCAGATTAGAAAGAGCAAAGACAAAATAGATTTTGGAGTTAAAGTTATCAGGACATGCTATTGGATTGTTTGAGGGTTTGTGAGAGAGAGGAACTGAGTGTGCCATGTAGGTTTCAATGTTGTCTTGCAGAATTAAAGATGCCTATTAGGCATACAAGTGGGGAAAGCAGGCAACAGGATATACAATTTCAGAGCTCAGGGTGATAATGAAATAAGACATACAATTTGGGAAGTTAGCATAAATATGGTTCCAACAGCCACTGGACTGAATGAGATCACTTAGGGAAAGCGTATATATATATATACATAACAAATGGTTTATCTGTATTATATTGCATTTATACTTCATTTTCTTTTTGTTTGTAATTCTAGCCTCTGCTGCCCAGTTCTTTATCAGCTGAAGATGCAGCCATATTGCTTCAACAGGTGATGAGAGCGTTCAGCAAACAGGCTTCAGCTGTAGTCTTTAGTGACACTGTTGTAGTCAGTGAAAAATTTATAAATCACTGTACAGAACTCTTCAATGAACTGATGCACCAGAAAGCTGAAAAGGTATGCCAGAGTTCCTTTCATCTGCTAATTTTAACAGTATGCTCACATTAGAATCATCTCATGTATTTGGAAAATGGGGTAAGCAGTCTACCCAAAAATGAATACTTTGTATCACATATCATTTTCCTTTAATGTATCATTCCTTTTTATTTCCTCTCTCAGATTTGTTTTATCTCTTATTCCCATCAGAACATATAAATTAGAACTTGGGGAACTGATTTTATAAATTGAAATAACATAACTGAAATCATACACTTCACAGTCAAATTGCCTGAGGGTATTGGTCCAACTGTAAAACATTAGAATGTACACAAACATCATTTGTATGAATGTATAATATGAATAAATGTATTATATGAATAAACACACAGTTTATTTTTCAATCAGTATATAATATATTTACTAAATCTAGCAGAACCTTACTAATTTTACCTTTTTGGGGTACACAAACATGATAACTTATTGAGAAAGGAAATTTTATTACCCCTCACAATTGATTAGTTCCTTAGAGCAAACAGAGCAACTGCTATCAAAGTATTTTGAAATAGAGGTGAAGCTAGGTCTGCTTTAATGACTATTCTGTTCATGTTTCTAGTTAGCAGTACCCATCTCCTTATAAAGCCTGCTCTCAAATAGGTAAAACAAGTCTGTTTTTCTTAATTAAACTATTAATAAATACGTGAGAGCTTATTAAATATGTAATAATAATTTGAATTTAGCTATACTCCTTTTAAGCTCTTTAATAGTCTAAAAATGAGATAATTTTCTGCATTTAGCCTGATAAACAGCAGAGGAGATTAAATAGTACATAGGTTTGATACCAGTAAACCTGAGTTTAAACATGCTTACTCTCTGTGTGACTTTAGACAAACAAACCTCCATTTTCCTTATCTTTAAAGAAAGGATGATGATATCTACTCTGGAAAAGATGAATATACACAAATAAGGGATGTATATAAAATGTCTGGTACATGTTAACTACTAGTTACTAAATGACCATTATTTGTATTTGTGGTCTTTTGCTAAAGTAAAATTTAACATAGTCATTACTTTTCTTTTTTCCTTGGGCTCTAACCTTCTAACCACAAAAATAAGTTCAGAAAAAGATGATTCCATTACTTGAACTATCAATATTCTAAGCATTTTTCTTTAGAAAACCAAAAAGGAAACAATAGCACTTTTACCATGAAAGTGTACTTTTATCACTAGAGATAGTAGGACCCTTTCCCATGAGAAAGAACCTGTAACTGAACTTGGAAGTAGTTCATTGTTGTTAACATAAACTTTTAAAAAACAAAGATCATCAAGAATGGGTCCAGGGAAAAAAATTGTTTATATCACTTAGTAAGCAACTTACATATGGTCATTTGGGTGGGGGATGGAGGGTTCTTTATCTTTCCAGTAACCTCAAGTGGCATTGCACTTGGGAATCTAAAAAAGGGAACATGGGGCATCTATTCAGCAGTGTAAAACTGGTCAATAACAACAGCTGAAGAGGATTGCATCTGATGCTGTGTGGTAAGTTGTTCAGTGACCAGATAGGATTTCTCATTACCTGGAGAAAAGCCAAGAACAGCAAAGAAAGAGGGTGATTTTTGGCCAGGAAAAACATCCTTAGAGTGGCAGCTTTGAGGCAAAGCTCTATAGTCCTTAACAATCAAACCAAAAAAGAATAATTAGTATATAAACTTTTATGCTTTTTGAAATGCTATGTATTTTTCCTAACAGAAAGAGTATGTTTTATTTCAGGAAATGAAAAATAATCCTGTGCATTTAGTCACTGAAGAAGATCTGAAACAAGTCTCCATTTTAGAAAGCATTAGTACAAGTAAAAAGGATAAAAAAGATGAGCGAAGAAGGAAAGCAACAGGTAACAAATTAACAAGAAATGTTTAAAGATGAGTTTTGTATTTGTTGCAGTGAACTTTGCATGTGTTATATTTATTAGGCCCTTTGAGAGGCCTTTTATTTGATTGATTCATCTTTAATTTTAACTGCTAATGTCAACCAAATCTTTGCTAATGAATTAAATTTTAATTATGAAAACAGAAATATTGGTAATTATTCTCTGTTTTCTTTTGTGAAAACTAACTTTTATTTCATGGTATTTCACGATCATGCTCATCTCCTGTTTTCCTCAGCCCAGTATCATTTTTATTATTAATAGATTCTCAAACTTGCCAAGTTTGTGTTTACCTCAGAGCTTTTACACAAACTATTCCTTTACCTGGAATGTCCTCTCCTGAACATCAAGTAACTGGTTCCTTCTTTTCATTCAGAGCTCGCCTTCAAATGTCACTTCCTTAGAGAGATTTTTGTAACTCCTTGGAATAGTAACCACAATCAATCTCTATCACCTTATCTTGCCAGTTTTTTTGTTGCATTACTTTGTTACTCTAATGTGTTTTATTGTAGAGGAACCTTGTCTATCTCATTTATTGTTGTACTCCTAGTACATACCTAGAACACTTCTTTTGTTATATTTTAGGTGCTCTATATATATTTACTGAATGAATTTCCCAATAAAATATTATTTTTAATTTCTTTTATTATCTGAATTCACTGGAAATTATTCTAGACATCACTGCTATACTCATAACTTACATTGGAAAAGTAACATCTATTTCCCATACTTTTTATAGTAGGAACAGTGTTATCAGTGCTTTATCAGGATTAAATAAATTTAATATATTCACCATTTTTCATTAATAAATATAGTAACATTGAACATATATATAAAAACTTAATTTTTGCTGTGGGAATTTACTTTTATTTCTTTTAGTTTCTTTCCTCTTCCAAAATCTTTTTCTACAAAACCTATTAATGGTATTTTGAAACTTTTTTCTGTTCTAGGAAAACTATAGTAAATTACTCCAGGAAGTCAGGGTAATATTCACAGCCATGCATATTTTATCATATTATTTGAAGCTATAATTATAAATCTGCCTTAATTCAATAGGTTTCTTATGTCAGTATAACTAGTCTATTTTATTTCTTGTTAAAAGTTAAAGGTCATCTGATATTTTCTTCTGAGTGACGCTGCTATTTTATTGAAATAGTTTAATTACAGTGTGTGGAATCATGTCAAGCATGAATGTCCTCCCTGTAAGAAACTTACTACCAGATGTATAAAATACATTCACTTTAGACTTGTGCTTTTGAAAATAGTATTTTTCCATCATAAAAGCAAGAGAAAAATTAATAGAAGCTTTAATTCTAGGATGTGATGAAATCTAAGGGTCATCTACTTAGAATTTAGAAAAAGATCTTTATATAAACTACTTTATTGGGAAAAAATAGTCTTTTATGAAGAAATATAGTTGCAATATTTTTCAGTGTTTAAAACCCATGATAAGTGTTCTATTTTATAGAATAAATATTTCAAATACCTCAATATTTTTTACTTTTATTTACAATTTGAGTTTGTTCATAATTTGCATTTTTTAGTCTATATTTAGCCAGTAGTTGATTGATAATGACTTTTTTTATTTAACCAATTTAATATTCATGGTCAACATTTATTGAGCCCCTTTTAAATTTCAAGCATTGCTGTAACCCCCAAAATACAAACATTATTGAGACATGCTCCTTGCTTTCAAGATGTCAGTAATCCGATTGGGTGGTGGGTGAGTCAGGATTTCTCCTCTAAACATGGATAATAATCTTTCAAGCAGGAAGGCAAAACCAAGTATAATTAAATTTGTGAAGTATTATAATAGAGGGTTATTGATGAGGCTGTGGTAACAGAGATGCATAAATGAGGGTACATTTCTTCTGAGGAAGGTAGAAGAGGAGGTAAAGGAATGGATTTGGCCAAGAAAAGATTCAGAGCTACAGAAAAATGATGCTATTAGAGAAGGAGGAAGAGACTGCATTTAGAGCAGGCAGGCCGTCAAAGTAGGTTGCTTAAATTCAAGAGATTTCCTGTTTTATTGCTTATTGATTTTTTATTGATTAGATTTACTAGGCTTTTATTTTAATAAGGAAACTCCAAGTTTAAAAAAGTTTTAAAGTTTCTTTATTTTGCCTTTTTCTGCTGTCAAGTTAAATATGACAATATAGTGTCATTATTTCTAAAAATAGTGATTTAATTAGATAATACTAACTGACAC
Organism: Indri indri; assembly: GCA_004363605.1. Lineage (NCBI taxonomy): Eukaryota > Metazoa > Chordata > Mammalia > Primates > Indriidae > Indri > Indri indri. The sequence goes on from RJWJ010005533.1 coordinate 20,321, forward strand.
TAACTAATGTTATTTTCCCACCAGAGGGCAGTGGAAGTGTGAGGGGAGGAGGTGGGGGCAATGCCAGAGAGTACAAAATTAAAAGAATCAAGAAGAAAGGAAGAAAAGACGATGATAGTGATGATGAATCTCAGTTATCTCATGCTGGTATGTGACTTTACTTTTCCTTTGTGTATTTATGATTTTTTAAACACTTTTTAAGATGTATATAATTAGGCATATATGCTTATATGTGCTTATGTATATACGTATACCTAAGTGATATGTATATTATATACATATGTAATATGTACATAATTAGGCGCATATGCTTATGTGTATATAATTAGGCACATATGCTTATAAGTCTTTGTTTTGCACAAATTTCAGTTACCACAGTTTAAATGATATCAGTCTACCAACAACACAGTTTAATATCAGTTACCAAGATACATTGGTATATTGACTGAATAATTGCATGAAGTGCAGACTTTACTGCCTGTTCTTCACTCGACAAATCAGTACATAAGTAACAGATGCATATCATGATCCATGACAATCATGTCACTTATTTTCTAGTTTGCCAGTGATTGATCACTGCACATCTGTTATTCTTTATGCACAAATAACAAAGCATGTAGCTGTGTTGCCTCATTGTCTCCCAGTGGTAAACCCAGTGACATTTTACAAAAATGGATAGTCAGAGGGGAATTGGCCAGCAAAATAAAAGTGCAGCAAAGAAATGAAAAGTGGTAACACTGCAAATACAACTGGAATCAAGCATAAATGGAGTTATAGAAGGAATGGCTGACTGTGGGAATGTTGACACTGCCATTGTTCCAGAGACTCTAGCTCACAGCCAGAAGGACTTAGTAAAGGCACACTTATTGACATAAATGAGGAAAGTAGCTGTGACAAAAAGGATGAAAACATCTTAAAGGATGTGGAGTTGGCAAAAAAACTTCACATTAAAGGAACTCTTGGAGATATTCCAAGGCATTGAAAGGGCGAAGAATAAAATGTTGGAAGCTGATCCAGAGTTAAAAAGTGGTATGACAATTTGTAAGGCATAGTAAAGACACTGGCTCCACACTGCAAGTTATATGATGATAAGAAAACAAGCACTGTTCAAACTATTCTTGAATAAGTTTTTGTACAAAGAAATAAAACACATTTATTCTCCATGTTTCTAATGTATTCAATTACACTGTACTGAATTATAAATATTTTTTTTCATTTCCCTATACCAATGTTTTCACAAAAGTTTTTAAAAGGCCACAAAACAGTTGTGATTCATCCTATTGATGATTAAGAACACTTTGCAGGGTTTCCACTTGCATGGTCATTTTTATGGTGTTCCACTGCCATGCAAAACAAGTATTAGCATATTTGTGAAAAGTAGGCCTCTGTAAATTTAAGTAGGAAACATTAATTTTATGCCTGTTTAATTTTTATAGTAATACCTAAGTTATTTATATCCAAGGAGGAGAATTAATTATATGCATCTTTCTTTTCTTAGACTTGTTAGTGCTTGGCAAGGTTAAGTCTACAAGAGACATCTTATTTTGTTTTTCTAAATAAGATTATGGTTTTTTAATTTTTCTGTTTAAAAAATGTTAATAAAACCATGACATTGCCCTCCTCTTTATCCCCAGCAAAAAGAAAATAGAAAAAGAAACTTCAAATGATAATAATTTGAGATTTATATTTCCCTTCCTTCATGGAGTTCATTACTTATTGGCTACAGCTGGAAGATGCAAATATCAAGTGACGTGGCTCTAGCTATTAATGTGCTGCTTACTGTTTGTAATAGCGCAGTTGCTTGAGACCTATCTTTCTAAGGCAGGTAGAAATAGCTACTGTTCTTGATGTGTGTAAAACAATATTAATTAAAGGAAAAGTATCTTTGTAGAAACTATTAGCTCTACTCATATTTTAAATAGTTAATAGTATTAAGACTGTCCTATGCGAATTTTAATTTTTCACTGGTTAGTGAATTTCCATATTTCCCAGATGTACTACAGATGGGGGTAAACAGGCATTTAAAAAAAAATACTTTTCTGATTTCTGTAATCTTAAATAATTGTTAAATGAGGCATGTGATAATTCCTTTTGTGCATGGATTATTGAGAGGAACTATAAAAGTAGTAAAACCATTCTACCTAAAAAAATGTAATTTCAGTGTTTTTGAAAAAGTTATATTGTAATCTCTGAAGTGGAGGATGAAATTAGGTTCTCAGCTAAAATGTAGAACCACACTCAGTATGAAAGATTACTAGAGGGAAATATAATTTAATAACTTGTGAAATGCATGCAGGAAGCAAACAGGGAACTTACAGACCATTTAGTGTGAACATCAGGAATGCTTAGCAGATCTCAGAGAAGAATAGTACTTGTCTGTCTAGTCTAAATCTGTGATCTCAACTCCTTAGATCTTCATTCATAGTGAAAATTGATTTTTTGAGCTATTTTATTTTCATTTCTAAAGTTTTGCTTGTAGAATCAATGACCTAATGTAGCTAGAAATAATCATTTTTATACCTTTACAATCTGAAATGGAAATATTGCTAGCTTTCTTTGTCTACGACCCATACTTTTCTAAGTAAGTGGGTAGGCATGACATTTCCACAGTTAACAATTATTTCCATTATAGTAGCTGCATACAAATTTTCCTTAGTATAGAATTATTTTTGTGAGAGCAGAAATAAATTATAGGTATAAAATTATGAGATATTTTTTCATCTACGCCTTTCCAAAAAGACAAATTTTAGCTTAAACAATTCTTCTGAATTGTGGTTCACAGGACTATAAAGACTTTCCAAAGACCTTAAGTAAATTATAATGATGATTTAGTTTTTAATAAATATTCATTTTTATAAATAAAATACTGCCCAGTAGCCATTGTTCAACAAAGAGAAATTTTTCTTCCCTAAAAGATTTTTTTTATCTACTTGATTGTTTTGCTATCCAGGTATTTGTATCCAACTTTGATGAGAGGGGAAATCATCTTTATTGTTTTCTGATTGGCGTGCAGAAAATAGTTATTTGTAACTTAAGTTAGAAAATGAACACTTAAAAGAAATTTGCCTGTATATCCTAATTTTAAAAGTATTTCCATTAGTTATTGCTATTTGATGTTAATAATTTTATTGATATAGAAATTAATACCAGAGTCTCAATGGTAGGCAGTGAATGAATTGCTGTCATATTAAGAATGTTAATGAAATCTTATTCGCTATTTGATTGCTTGTTTGTTTTTTGCTATTTTTTTCCATTGTTCATGTCTGCTATAGGAAAGAAGAAGCCAGAGATCACTTTTATGTTCCAGGATGAGATTGAAGATTTTTTAAGAAAACACATACAAGATGCCCCTGAAGAGTTTATTTCTGAACTTGCTGAATATTTAATAAAGCAAGTATAAGACTTTTTTGTTTTATGATACAGATTCAATGGGTTATTAAATAAAATTTTTACCAAGATCATAGAAAAACATATATTTTAGGTGTTTTCTTTTCAAAGCTTAGAATTTAATTTAGCCACCAAATTCTAGATTTTATTTGCCTATAGAGGCAGTTTAATTCAACAAATATCTGTTAAGTGCTTTTGGGCAAGGTGGTATGGGAAATATAAGGTGAGAACTTGAAAGTGTCCTCATTCACTGATCTTACAGTCTTAAGTCTCATTTGGGGAGAAAAACACCAGTGTTAATCACTGGCTGGTCTCTTTCATAGCATGAAAAATAACATCCAAAAGGAAGAAGGGTTCATTTTCTACTTTGATTTGACAGAAAATAAACAGTGTAGGAAGAAAATAAAGTAACAAACTGACCTCAGATAGAATAAATGTAGACACTACTACCTTATGAATGAACCAGGCTCAATTTTTTTTTTTTCTTGATAGAGTCAGGGTCTTGCTATTGCTCAGGTTGGTCTCAAGCAATCCTCCCACCTTGGCCTCCCATATTGCTAGGATTATAGGCGTGAGCCACAGCACCCAGCCAAGCCAGGCTCAACTTATTTTTATACAAAAATAAAGGAAATTGTGTATAACTTGACCATTACTAACTAACCTGGCCATCCCTCAAGTTAGTCCCAATGTGTAAGCTTCCATAAATAAAATCCAGGAGTTCAGTGCATCTAACTTTGATAAAATCAAAGTACAGCTTTTGTAGTGAGAATTTTTAAAAATATAAGTAAATTTTTATGTAAATATATTACAGAACCATATTTTTCACCTGTAAAAATGGTTACTACTAATCATTTACCATGGCTTTTTTAAATCTATTTTAAGTTGAGTATAAAAAGGGTTTTTTTAATGCATTATCTTTTAGTACTCTTGAAATAGAGAATTTGTTTAAGTTGTAATTCCTAAGGATGGAGAACAGGTTTAGAGTCTACTGTTCTCCAGATTAACTTTATAAAGCTATGTAGATTTGTGGAGTGTTTGTTATTGTTGTTCTTGTTATCTGTAGTGCAAAACTTTGAGTACTTTAAAACTGAGAAAAATAATCCATTTAAGTTATAATTCCTGGGATTGAGGGACAAATTCTTAGTGAACTATTCTCCAAATTAGTTTGAAAAATAGAGATCTTTTTTAAGCCTGATTTCCATAGAAGAAAAATTTCTTATCTACATAAATCCCCAGTACATGTTAATAATCTAAATATATTTATCTTGTGCACAGACCTCTTAATAAAACTTATCTCGAGGTGGTCCGTTCGGTATTCATGTCTTCAACTTCTGCTTCTGGAACTGGCAGAAAACGCACAATCAAGGACTTGCAAGAAGAGGTTTCAAACCTCTACAATAATATTAGATTATTTGAAAAAGGGATGAAGTTTTTTGCAGGTATACATCCTACTTTTTTTTTATTGATTCTCATAAGTTGGGGGAGAAATTATTTTTAATAAGCACCTCTGTTTTCCAGATGATACACAGGCTGCTCTTACCAAGCACTTGCTGAAGACAGTGTGTACTGATATCACTAACCTCATTTTCAACTTCTTAGCTTCGGATTTAATGATGGCAGTAGATGATCCTGCAACCATTACAAGTGAAGTACGTTAGTGATTTGCTTGCCACTCTTAAAGTGTTTTGTTTTAAATATGAGCACATTTTATTTTCTTTTATTTGAAATAGTTTAAAAAGGAAAATAAAATACAATAAAATGAGAGTTGTTAGGGAGAAAAAAAGATTTTTCATTCAAGTTTAGTACAATGTATATACAGTTGCTAGTTGGATTGGTAATAAAACCAGTCTGTTAAAAGTAACAATGCTTAATTACTTTAGAATAAACAGTTTTATTTTTGTTTCTGATGATTATATCACATACCTTTTTCCTGATGATTTGCAAGTCCCTTAACTTTCTGGACAGTTTTCGTAACTTTGCAGTCAATTTTCATTTAATGACATCATCTCATTTCAATATTTAGACTAATTCCAGTTCAGTTTTTTAAAATTCTAATCTTAAACTAAATTCAAAAGCTTGTCTCTTCCCTTCTTGCCACGTAAGATAGAGCAGTGGCTCCCAGTTGCCTAGAGGAGGAAAGGTGTGGTCTGTCCCTAAGGTAATGATGATGACAACTCCTTTCCCTCCCACCCATTCTCTCCTCCTCCTCCTCCTTGTTGTCCTTCTAGGTCCACTTAAGATTGGAGATTTAGGAAAAATGAGGGAGGTAAAAATGTCTTCATGCGACTAACTATGTATCACTACTTTGATCTAGGTCAAACCAAATCAGTTTGATATGGCCTCTGGTCACGGTGGTCATTGCCACATGGGTGACATAGGTTGTTTTCTTGGAATGTTGTTTTGTTTTATGTGACTTCCTCTCATTGTAAGGAAACAAACCCAGACAGAGATACCATTATTGTTTCTCCCTTCTACCCCAGCAAGATCTTGGCCCCCTTTCCTTCTTCAGCTTGAGCAGTAAATACCCATCTGTCTGGATAGCCCCATGTCTTCTGTTCTTGTACCAGTCTCTGCTGTGGGAAATAGAGGAGGTCTTGTTCTATGCCCTTCAAGGGACACAGGATTGGGGTGGGGTGGGAGCAGAGAGGCAGTAAGTTGCCCCTGTCTTCCCAGATAGGCTGTGCCCTTCAGAACCTACTGTCTATTCATTCCAGCAAACCTCCTTCCTAAATTTTACACTAGAAGAAACTAAAAGACTCTGGTCAAGAATGCTGCCAACCTTCACTGAACACATATATTTGGAGAGAGGTGTTTGAAAAGGTTCCTCACACCAAACAGCATAAAAAGTATCCAGCCATGGAACAAGATCTCAGTCCCCCATCTTATAGGCATCCCTGATCTTTATGAGTGGGACCTTCACTGCTGGCACTGGGGAGGGAAAAATGCTCTCTTCCTACTTCAATGGAATAGAGAGAATGGCCTCTTACCCCAAATAATCTACTTCACACAAAATCAGTGACTTTCTCCTTCTAGTCTTCCTCTTGTATTGCTGGAGCAGGTGGGAGGAGTAAGGCTACATCTATCTAGCCTCTTTGACTGACTTTTGACTAGCTCTCTGATTTTAGAATGTTTTTAGCATATTTTTATCCCTAGTTTAAGGTCTAAAATTCACTCAGCAATTTGTTACCGTAATAAATATACTTTTTTTTTCACTTGATCCACTTCATGTCAAAAGCACAATGCTGAAAGAATTTTTATTTTTTCCTGCAGGTAAGAAAAAAAATTTTAAGTAAATTGTCAGAAGAAACCAAAGTAGCTCTCACAAAACTCCATAACTCTCTGAATGAAAAAGTAAGTAAAGTTTGATTCTATTTAGATATCAGGGCTATACGTTTGTATTATAAAGATCTTTGAGTAGATTTTTACTAGAATGATCATAAACCCAATCTTAAACTAGTGTTTTGGAGGTGAAAGGGGGAACCATGCTGGGGGTATTTTACCCTTTTTAGTCCTAAAGTACAATTTCTACTTTAATAACAAAGGGACCCTTTTAAAAATTATATTTTGTATGTAAATTACAAAACCATGTTAAATGGCTATATTTCTCCCATCTAAGTTCTAACCAGCCCTGACCCTGATTGTCTTCAGAGATCAGATGAGATCGGGCACCTTCAGGGTGGTATGGCCATAGACAAATGGCTATATTTCTTTAGACACCTGTATATAAAAGTAAATTATGGTATTAAATACCTTTTCAGAGTATAGAAGATTTTGTTTCTTGTCTGGATTCTGCAGCAGAAGCTTGTGATATTATGGTGAAAAGAGGAGACAAAAAAAGGGAAAGGTAACATTAAATTAATCTATATTATTAATATTCTTAAATGTGGGACTTTCCATGTCTGAAATTTGAATTTGACTCCATGACTCTTACATAGAGAACTGTATCTAAATGGCTGTATCTTCAAAGTCTTTATATTGTTAGATATTCCTCTCTGACCCTCTTGATAAGGTAGCAGAGTTCCTTATCCCATAGTTAATCAAGCCCAGGAATGTTTTATTAGCTTTGGGACCTTCCTTACAGGAAACCTCATCTAAATCAGTGTACTTTTGTTTGATCTCCAGCACCCCAAAACAAAAAGCATACTTTGAGTATCCCTATTATTTAGCTTTTTCTTTAATTTTCTAGCATACTAGTCTATCCATGCCATTTAGGGCTGTATGTGTTTATATCCCATATTTAAAAGTTACCTTGCTCATGGAATTAGATAATTTAAACTAGGGAAGCTAAAAATGAATACAGAGGGATGGATTGAAATTGGTGAGAACTTGTTAAATTATGATAACGCACTCGTGTGATTTTATTTTTGTTTAGGCAGATACTGTTTCAACATCGACAAGCACTAGCTGAACAGCTAAAAGTCACAGAAGACCCTGCTCTTATTCTGCACCTCACGTCAGTGCTATTGTTTCAGTTCACAACCCACAGCATGCTCCATGCACCTGGAAGATGTGTCCCGCAGATCATTGCTTTTCTTAATACTAAAATACCAGAGGTATTACATTTTGAATGCACTTGAAACTTTTTAAAATTTTAGATTCTGAATATTTTGAGTGGATAGATATGAATCATTGTCAATACTCAGGCACAAAACATTTTAACATCATTTGTCTACTCCCAAGAATGTGAACAGTGAATCAGGGGATTGATTTTAAAAATTCAGCATAGCTCAAGAATCTTTCAGGATCCTGTAAGATCCATGATAAAGAATATTCTGAATTTGGAAATTAAGCTTTCAGAAAAGATACAAGAATGTCAAATCTGCCATTTCAACTTCTCTAGGTTTAACTTATCCTTCAAGGACCAGCTCAAAAGTCTTGTCCTACATAACTTCTTTTGAAAAGCTCCTCAGCTAAAAGTAATTTGGCTTCTTTGAACTTGTCTGTCATTTTGAATGTGTGTGTGTGTGTGTGTGTGTGTGTCTGTGTGTGTCTGTGTGTGTGTGTACATGATAGAACCCAGCAAAGTCAGCTTATAGTAAAGTGATCTTCATCCATATTTTATCTCCCCTAAACTGTAAACTCCTCAAGAGCAGGGGGACCCTGCTGGATTCAGCTTTCTACTTACATGACCAGTGTTCTGTAAAGATGAGAACCTTCAATATGTGCTAGTTGAACATATTCTACTTTATCTATTCCACAGATAATTAAATTATGTTGTTAACTTTTTTTCTTCTTTCCCTTTTCACAGGATCAGCATACTCTTTTGGTGAAGTATCAAGGTTTGGTTGTAAAGCAGTTAGTCAGTCAAAATAAGAAGACTGGGCAGGGAGGTGATCCCTTGAGTGATGAATTAGACAAAGAACAAGAAAATGTCACCAATACTACTCGTAAAGAGCTTCAAGAACTCTCTTCATCCATTAAAGACCTCGTTCTCAAATCCAGGAAATCATCTGTGACAGAAGAGTAATGATCTTAATTTACATTTGTCATATCATAAGCACTTTCCCCAAAAGTTACAGGTGAGTGGTCACAAAAAAAATAGTCACTTCACAATTCCCCACTCCCTGCTAAAACCCTCTCCCACATACGCAATTCAGTTAAAATGGTAGTGTTGTATTAAATGTAAATTTTATAAAGATGAGAATTTTTGTAAATTGGATTCTTCATGGAAATTTTCTTTTTCACATTATTTTCACATAAATTCTATGTGAAATTTTTCACATAAATATTATTTTCATGTGATTATAAAAATTATACATTTCAGGTTTATATTCTTTCCAGATGCTGAATGAAAAATAAATTTTCTGATATCTTTCATCTCTAGGAAAGGACTTATTTGTTTTGCTATTAGATTTAAAGTGACATTATTGGATTTATACACATTTAGGCAGAAATTTGAAACATGGTCACGTTTTCAAAAAAGAAAAAAGAAACACCTCTGGTGTCGGAAATGAAAATAAATCATGTATTTTATTTTAAAATAAACAGAGAATGTGTCAAAACTAAAATACAGAAATTTTCAAAATATGTGTATTTTTTATTATTAAGCCCTTGCTCTTATTTCTGGCAGAATAAACTTTTATGTGGTTGGGGCTACAGGACTTCCTTTACAGGGGCACAAGAAGACTAGAGGAGCCCACGCATTGCTGTGCTCTGTTCTAAAACAAACTGCTAACAAGAGTGAGAGAAAACATGCAATTTATTGCTAGTAGGTATAAGTCAAAGTTAACGATGGACTAACTAAAAATTTAATACAAAGATTTTTCTTTGACCCAGTTTGCATTTCTAAATTTCATTTTTTTATTTCAGTAGTGGCTCTATCATCTAATACTGTAAATACCAATGTGACAAAGCTTTTTCCAGTAGAAGGGTCTATAAGTACATTTAAATAATTGGAACCTTTTTTCTATAAATGGAAGTCTTATAAAAAAATTAAGTATTTTTGTTTTCTAAAGATTAGTTAAAAATGACTAAAATAGTTGGGATAATCGTTTCAACCAAATGAATTTCAAGCAACAGTTTATTATTTCTCAAAAAGGAATTTAATTATTTTGAATATAATAGTAATTGAAATCTCAAATATTTAAAAAATACTATTTTATATAATTCCTTCCGTGGCATTTAAAACTTTACATTTTAAAATGTTTGAATACAAAGATCAGTCTACCTCTACTCCATTCTAGGCAAAGTATTAATCATAAGTGAAGGTAATTAATATAATTGCTGACTAAACATTATTATTGAAGTTGAGAGGAATAGAACATTAAATTTAAAAATGTTTTCCCATGAGTAATTTTCTATGATATATTTTCATATGAGCACAGGAAGAAAAATGACAAATCTTCTATGATCACAAACTCCAGTTTAGTTTTACTTGTTTATTCAGCTTCCAAAATTTTGAACACCCAATTTATTAATATTTTTATTAAATCTTTGTTTAAGAACCTTATCACTTATGTTTCAGCAGATACCAAAGTAACCCATATTCGTGTCAAACTAGATCATAGAAAATAAATAGAAGAGACAATGAAGCAAAAAAAGAAAACCATTGTCTTTGTTTGCATTGTTTTTTTCATTTACCAAAACAATTCTGATTTTTCCACAGTAAATAGAGTTTTTATTGTTTTTGTTAATAAAATTACATAGCTGATTTTGTATGTAAAGGTCTAATTTCATTAATAAAACAAAAAATTGTTAAATGTTTACTGTAATCTTAATCAGCGGGGTTAAAAATGTTATTTAAAATAAAGTTGCCTATCAAATTTTATGCTACTTTGAAACTTCCATCATTTTAATTAATACTAAAATTAATTGATGTGTATGTTATATGTAATGTATTTATATTTGAATTCTTATTCTGAACATGATTAAAGTATTTTTTTTACACAAAAATAGTTCTCAGTGTCTTTCATTCCTTGAAAGTTTGCCATTTATGAACCATTTCATCTTAGTAATTTCCCAATTAGCTAGATTTCAGCAAATGTGTAGCTATATTTTTATATCTGTTAATTCCTATTGTTGCAGTTATAATAGAGATAATTGGAAAACATAACTCAGGTATTCATGTTCAGGTGTTCCATCTCCAGACCCGTATGTTTTTAAAATGTCAAAGGAAACTCACTCCTAGCCATCAGAAAAATCCAGTGAAGAGTGGCATAATATCAAAATCACAGTATATTTTGAGAAAAGACCTTAATGGTAAGAACAATTAATGTAGCAGTTGCTTAACCTGAATGTAGAGCCATCCTGAACTTTTTAGAGAACATGTTTTAGTCAGACCAAAAAGCACCAAGGATGATGTCGAGGTGCCACAGTGATCTGGAGTATAGCACAGCCTATAGATTGAGAAGGAACAGTTCATTCCCTCCTCAAAAATGCCTCTTGACCCAGGGCCAAATGGGATTTTTTTCTATCAAGAAGTAACTTGTGGGAGTTTGAGGATGGGAGGTTTGCTTTCTTTCACTAAGAAGACCCAGTGAAGCCTTTACCTCAATGTACATGGGAGATGAGATAAAAACCACATAAAACTCTCTGGGATGTACATTTTCCACATAAATCTGGGAGCACTATTAAGGTGGCTATTAAAATGACCTGCAGATTCACAGGTTGATTTACCTTGAGGACCACACCAAGCAAACAATAAATAGAAGCCAAAGAGACTTCCAAACCATCTAAGAAAGCAACCCTGACTTTCAGGCTTTCAGAAAAAGTTACTCTATTTACATCACAAAAAAGAAGAAATAACTACTTTAAACGTACTAAATGTTTGTAGGTTCTCAACGTTGTATTATTTGTTTCACCACATTTGCCCCTACTTGCTCTGTCTCTTAAGTGATTAATAGTAAGACAACCTGGATGTTTGTTTTGAGGAGCAAGAAGGACAGAATTACATTGACAGTGTGATAGAAGAAGGGAAGACATGGTGAATTTACTGCCTTGGCCCAATTATTTCCTGCATCTTGTTTAACAGCTAAATACTAGGAATGCAAATGCAAATTTTTAAAATATGCCTTACTTTCAAGGAAATGGCAAGAATCAACAATTATAGTTCAAGATAGTGTTTTGATAGAAGTAAACAGGGTCCTATGATAGAAGAAATGAAATTCAAACGGTCTTGCACAGCGGGGAGGCTGGACATAACCACACCTGAACTGAATCCTAAAAGAAAAAGTAAGTTAAGCCTTAGTGAAAGTGGGAGATGGGAAAGAGGGCATTTCTGGTCAGAGAAAAGGAGGTGCAGAACTACTGTGAATTAGTATGAAATAGTATGACATTTGGGGAGCTGTAATGTATGCAAAATATGAAAAGTAATCTGGGGAAGTAGTATAAAATGAAATAGACCAGAAGGGGATCAGGAAAGGCCTTATGCACTAAGCTAAAAAGTTTAACCACTAACTATCCTGAAAATACAAAGAGGCTTTAAAAGATTAAATTAACCAGAGAAATAAAGTGATAGATTTGTCTTTCAGAAAGATTTCTTTCATTCTGGAAAGCAATTTGACAATTTACCAAAATCCTATAAAATGTACATACTATTTGTGAAATTAATGTCTTCTTTTTCTGAGAAGCAAAATGTGGACTAAAACATTTAAGAGTCCTTTTTCCCAGCCTGCAGTAGAAAGGAACATGGACAACATCTTGCACAGAAAGAAGGCAACCTTGGCTCTGTAATATGTCATTCATTCAGCAACTAGTCCACCAAAGAAAAACCCTTTATCTGACTAGTCAAGCTAAGACAAAAATCCCAAAGATTGTCTCTTAGGTTTCTTGTTATTCAATTTACATTGAGTAAAAGTGCTTTGTCAAATGGTTTTCTACCGAGCCCATCTTTACGCGTCTAAAATATAGTCTTTATCCTAACTATTATATAGACTTCAAGGTTGGGTAAGTGTTTGAAGGCATGAAACATGGTTAGTACAGAAAACACAGTTGTTTAAATAGTACCTCATAAATGTAAAGGAACTTAAAGTGAGTGTTCTAGATTTTCCTCCTTCCCTTTTTCCAAGCTCAACTCAGTCCTTGTGATTCATATGTTATAAATGCTCAGTGTATCTTTTGGTGTTGAAGGAAAGAGAGAAAAAGACAGAGAACTATTCCATTATAAATTTAATTATATTGCGACCATTATTCACAACCATTTTTAAAATATTTATTTGGAAAATCACAATGTATTAAGTGAAAAAAGGATACAGAAGTATACTGGGGTTCAGGACATGCTACACCAATATATGGTACCTTGACATTTGAGAAAACCACAGAAGCAGGAAGGTCACTCTCAGCTTCCCTTTGCCTTTCATCCCTAGGGCAGGCCAAAGACCCTCTTTCAAGAGATGAACTCCCTGTTGTACCTAGAGGAAAGGAACACAGAAAAATCTGAACAAACAGGCTTTGCTAAGTTCCCCCAGTTTATAATCATTTGATTAACCCACCCTATCCAATCATACTTCTCCATGACTATCTACTCTTCATCAAACTTAAGCATAAAAATACACAAGTTTATCTGTTTCTTTGGATCTTCATTTCTGAAGGCTCACATATCATGTTAAACTTACTTTAAAAACATCTGTATGCTTTCCTCTTGTTAATTTGTCTTTTGTTATAGGGACCTCAGCTATACAAACACAAATAATTTCCTTATATAGTTAACATATGCATGATACATAAAATTCTAAAGAGCTTTGCAAAGATTTATAAAGGCTGTGGCTGACTCTTGGATTGCAAGTCATTTTAAATTTTCTTTATATATTCCAATTCTTGTTTCAGATTTTCTGCAGGAAGCAAGTATTTTATAATTCAACAAACCGGTATTTTTAAAATAATATTGTTCTATATTTACATAGAGAAAGGACAGAAAAGGACAAGGCCGGGGCAGATGCCAATTGTTTTGTGACTGATAAACTAATCCGAGTGAGAGGTGTGAGACCTGGAATGCATGGATGAGAACAAATACGAGAGAGATCATTTAACAAAGTAGAACCTACAGAAGTTGGATAAAGGATGGGGATGGTGTAGAATAAATGAGGAAACAGAATAGTCTAAAAGAACAAGTGGATGATTGTGCCATGCCCTGAGGTAGGAAATAGAGCAAACTAACAGGTATGGAATGGGGACAAGATGAAGATGTTTATTTGGGACTGTTGGGTTTGAGATGCCTGGAAAACTCTAGAGAAAGACATCCAGTAGACAACAAAATACAGGTCTGGAACCTTGGAGAGCGATATCAGATGAGAGTACACACTTGGGAGTCATGGTATGTAATTACACACCATGTATGTATTAATTGTTTTGATAAGGAACGCCATGGAGAAGCAGAGAAGCAGAATGAACAGAGGTTGAGTCTCTAGGGAAGAGTGACGTGAGTGAAGGGAGAGGAGGCTGAGGATGCCAAGAGGAAAGGGAAAATCAGGAGAGTGCACCTTATTGAACCCAAGACAAGAGAATTTCCAAAAGAAACAAGACATGGCCACAGGTGAGAAATTTTGGTAAGATTAAAAGACAGTGCTCTTTCGGTTGCTAATGAAGATCTTCTATGATCTTAATGAAGCTCTTTTGGAGGAGTGGTTCAAGTGAAAGATTGCAATAAGATGAGGAGGAAGAAGGAGGTTCAGAAGTTGACTCTGTGTATGTAGATTACCTTCTCAGGTTTTGTGAAAAAATGGCAGAGTAAAGGTGACCTCCTGGCTCCCTGCTCCCAGAAAGGTGAAGAACTCAGTCTGCTAGGCATGAGTGGATCTCTCCCCCGCAAGAACAGCATTGTGAAACTGCAGAGAAACAGTGTGGGACACACAGCACAGGCAAAAAATAGGTGAATGGGCGATAGGGTCGCAAAGGCTGCAGAGTGTGAGATAAATAGAGAATAGAGCGCGGCAAGGCTGTGCCCGCCGGCCAGCGAGTGCAGTGGGATCTGACCCACAGGAGAACGTCCTGCTTCCCCGCTGACCTCCACATCCACTCAGACAGGGACCTGCCTGAAGTCGGTGCAAAATCCTGGCAGGAGACATTGGGCTCTGTGGAGAGGGGACAATAGCAGGAAGCATCCTGAAGTCCCCGGAGCTCTGTGCTAGGACTGCACTGGGCGGGGGAGGGACTGGTCTGAGCTCCTGAGCTAGCAGACAGGCACCTCGCCTCTGGCGGTCAGCGGGACCAGAACAACCGAGGTGAACACTGAAAAGGGGACTCTACCCTGGAAACCGCTGTGGGCGATTAGGCCAGCTCAGGGCAGGTCAGAAAGAGCAAGATCTCCTGCCCGACAGGTGGGAGATTGCGGGAGTCTGACACAAAAGAGACAACGGGGTATCCTGATGACTCGGCTCCCCCATCCAGCGTCCACCAACTCCTGAATAGTCGCCCGCAGCGCTAGCGCTCTGCAGGTGAGCAGCGGCTATTTTGGGGGTCCACAACCCAGACACTGTGACGCAGTACGGTTTCAGGTAGCACCCTTCCTCCAGCCTGGGGACTCTCACGACAGGCTCCGCCCTTCCATGATCTATTGTCAGGCCTGTTCTGATGGGTGAATTTTGAGTGCTTCCCCAGTCATGGGAGGCTAACACCTGCAGGATTCCCAGGCCCTGGGGTGTTGGGTAGACTGGGGCATCACCCCTTCCCCTAGCACAGCGACTTTCAGGCCAAAAGTGGTGGGCTCCACCCCTGGCGGTAGGAAAAGGCAAGAAAAGCCACTTTCCCTGTGCGACTGGCATGAATCTGCGGAGCCTTGGCGCAGATCAATAGTTGACAGCCCAGTGACTCGGCCTGTCAGACCGGTTTAGGTCATCCAGTAGGATCATAACTCTGGGGCCTGATCTCTGAGTCTGGGCGGCTGCCAACAGAGGAGTTCCCAGTCCAGTTTCCTTCCAGTCTGGAAGAAAAATCCTGGCCAGAGGCTATAGCAGGTGCACCAAGTAACCCCTCCTATCAAGAGCAGCCTCCCAAGTGTGGCAGAAGAACCCTGAATACCGTATTAGTGGCTCCCCTAGCGGCAGATCAAGCAACCATAGAAGCACACACATCCAGGCTGGTAGGCAGCAGCTGCGATCTGCCTTGCTCCTACCACCACTTTAAGGGGGAATAGGGTCCAAGTAACCCTCGGGAGTGGCAAGATCCTCCCTAAAGATTGGGGCATTAGTATTCCTCACCCAGGACCAGAAACAAACACAGAGGCAGCAGATTACCTCGATAACTGGGTCCTCCACACAATCTGCAACCAACGACAGAGAGGATACCCCCACAGCTCAACACAGTGCCCTCCATCTCAAGCTATTAGAGGGCAGTGGGGTTATACACACAGGTGCGATTCACCACATGGGAGCTTAAGCTGGGGGACCAAACACTAATCTCCACTGGCAAGAGGTGAAGACAACAAGTCAGAGGTAACCCAAATTGCCAAAATACCTCTGAGGCAATACAAGACCAGCAGGCCTCCTCCCACCACTGTTAAGGAACATCCCTTGGGGGCTTGAAGTTAAGGGCACAAACCAGTCCTAACACTCCCAGTTCTCAATCAATTACCCTGATGAGAAAGAACCAGAGAAAGAACACAGGGAATATGAAAGAGCAAAGACAAAAGTCACCCCCAAAAGAAATCATGAGACCCTCAAAATCAGATACTTATTTAAATGAAATGATTACATTGACAGAAGAAGAATTCTGAATATGGATTGCAAGGAAACTCAATGGAATTGAAGAGAAAATAGAAACCCAACAGAAAGAAACCATGAGAACGATACAGGAAATGAATGAACAATTCTCTAAAGAGATTGAAATATTACTTAAAAAAACAAACTGAAATACTGGAAATGAAAGAGGTATTCAAGGAACTTCAAAACACAGTGGAAAGCCTTAAAAATTGAATGGATCACACAGAGGAGAGAATCTCAGAGCTTGAAGATAATGACTGTGTAGATTACCCTCTCGGGAAGTATGGGTGTGACAAAGAGGGTGACACCCATAACTAGATGGGGACTCAGATGTTCTCACATCTCCAAGAGGCTGCTTTTTGCCTATGAAAGGGGGAAATACACGTAATGCCTATTTAGCAGTGGTGTCATGATGTTTAAAATCTATTACCAATGAAAAATGTACTTGTGTCATTTCACTGAATCAAAATTTGTTTTTGCCAATCACCATGTTTTCATTTGCATAATGTCTTCATCATTCAAGTCAGGTGAACAACAGAAGCATAGTTAATTGACTCTGCATTTCTCTAGCTCAAGTTCTTTGATTGTATAGACCTGAGTTTGACCTTAGAAAATATTAAATTATCATTCCTTGAGCACTTAGAACAAGGACAGTTTAAGTTTGGTCTGGGAATAAATGGAGTTAAGGCAGAATTTTCTTCTCTCACCCCACCTTCCAAACTGAAGGAATGGCCTCAAATGGAGATTCTAGGAGAAAATGTCACTTGCTTTAAGGATCAGTGTGATGCACTGAGAATTCCTGCTGTGGATTAGTTCAATACCCAAACATTACTTCGGATACAACTCTTGACATCTCTAGCTATTTTCACGTTTTGAATTGAAGATTTCAAAAGACCTGGTGAGTCTGTGCTTACATGAAGTCATCCACCTAGGCTGTGACATAACAGTGGTTGCCAGCTCACAAAGAAGCAAACAGAAGCAGGAAAGGCTGAGTCCACACTGCAGGTGCAGAAAGCAGGGAACTACCTTGAGTTGCTCTATTCAAATCCAAGGCTCAAAGTTCCCAAATTTCCCAATAAGGAGTGATAGAGGCCACAACCCAAGAACTCTGCAGGTGAGAACATGGGGCTTCATCTCTTTCCAGATAGTTCAACAGAAAAAAGCTCAGCAGTTCAGCCATTTCTAACCTCAAAAGGAGGGTTCTGATAACCACCATGAAACAAACAAAACCAAAAACAGATGAATCGTGGAAACAGAAAATACATCATCCTTTTAGGAAATTGTTTTTCTAAATATGCCTTCAGTTTAGCCTAGTCAGTGGAAATTTCTCAAGTGTACGTCTGTATGAACGCTGTGTATTTTAAACTTTTTGGAGCTTATCCAGACATTTCAAATACTAACCCTGGTAGAATTTCCCTTTAAGGATGTCCTGCGGAGAATTGGTTACTCATAATTTTAAGTAAAACTTGACAAGGACTGCTTTCTCAGCCCAGCAGGAGGCAGCTATGTGCACGTCACAAGACTTGGAGGAAACACAGGGACCCGCTTATTTTCTCCTACAAAGTTGAAAAAGCTGCAGTTGGGAGGAATCCACAGATAGCAGGGCTGGCCCATTCTGTTCCTTTTGCAGTTGATATACGTATGTATCGGAGGAAAACTAATCATCACATGTTCTCCTTTCATACTGTTTAAATCACAGGAAGAAGCAGCTTTAAGAAAAAGTGAGTTCTCTCCCCTTAATGTTTCCTTCATGTTTTATTTTTGTGGTATTTTGGCTTCTTTAATTTTTCTTTTTAAGGATGAGAGTTTTTATAAACTTTCCAGTAAGTGCTTAAGAGAAAACTTTTGCTTGGCAAAAGTATGTACCTTGAAAATTCTTGGCCATTTGAGCCAACGGTTGTTATGTGTGTGGGGGCAACATAATCAGATAACTCTTTGGAATTGGTTCCTGAGTTTTCTTAATGGTCTTGATACATGGGGCATAGCTTCATTGTTGAAAAAGGCAGAGAAGGGGAGGGATTCTGGAATTTTATTTGGCTTAATTTATTTGAATGAATAACATTGTCATCGAGGATATTTTATGACTGAATTTATATTTCCAGAGCACATTTTGAAGTCACTTAAAGATTTTAAGTAAAAGGAGTTAACGAGATTCGTGCTATTTTCAAGAAAAATCTGCCTGCTTTCCAGAAATAGATATACAACAATTCATAATCTTAGGTTTCCTAAGATTGAATTAAAATGTCTATATGTCTAGCCCATACAGATATCTAATATACTGCATCAATCTAAAGTGCTACTTCTTGAAACTGAGATAGTGTTATTTAGGCAAAAAGCATGCATACCATAGGCGTTAATGCTTTCTCTCTCACTATTTTAGTCATACACTCTTTGGTGTCTGTCATCCATTTGAAAATCCAATGCAGCTCCTTAAGCTGTTGTTTGGAACTTTAGAATTATGAGAACTAAACAGAATTATTAATAAAATGTGTAGCTCTTATACATATAATGTAAGAAAATCCTTGAGCCATTTTAGCTATTATTTCATAGCCACAGTACTGTTGTATAAATTCTAGTGTTAGCATAGTATATGGATTAAAATGTCACACAAATATTACAAACATATGTATCATACAAAATATTTCTTGACATATGTGTTACAATGTATGCGTAAAGCCCTAATCCAAATCACTTTGTGGGGAAGGTAAACTCCGATGTCTGTTTTCTATACTTGTTCTGTTTATTCCCACATTATCATTAATTGCCAATTCTGGGACTGTTCTACCTAAACAAGAGCAGCAGATTTGTGTTTTAACATCATACCACCTCACTGACAAATTTACCTTTTATTTTTGTTATACTTGCTAACGACATTTTGAGTAAAGCTGGATTAATTTGGGTTTATTAGGCAAGGCTAGAAACTTTTCTACTACATTAAAAATAGGTGTTTATGATATTTTAGAAATGCTTTAATTTGTTTTTTTGTTTGTTTTTATGCTTTAATCTGGGGAACATGATCCCTTTGGAAATAAAAACTGAATACTTGTAATCACATGGAAGTTCTGAATCAATGTCAATTAAACAAGCTTGCATTTCCATGTTCTTATAATTATCTTTTTCCTCTCCGATTGTCAGCATTTTTCTTGGTTACCTTTTGGTACCCTGGAAACTCTTGGGGCAGGAGAAGGAGGTGGAGGCGGTGGAGGAGAACTGCTTCTCATCAAAACACCTCAAATCAGTGCAAAACAGTCAGCTGAGCATTTGTCTATCTCTACATCAGACTACTTTTGAGATCACAGATCTCCTTAAGAATCTAATAGGATCAATAGGCCCCTTTCTCCGAAAAATTAAAAACCCCAGTGAATACAATGGGGCAGGGGGAGAATGTCGAAGGCAAGCCATTTAAAAAAAATTTTGACATAGAATCTGCCCTGGAACTCCTTTTTAAAAGCCCAGGTGATTTATATGGTTTCTGTGCCCCGTCACCTTGGCCCTGGCTAAACAGCTGTCTTTGGCTGTCCCACAGTCATCTCAGACCTCGTCATTTCCCTCTCCTGTTCCCCACCCTACTAACGCCAGGTATACTCTCGTACAGTAAATGGCACCATCGTCCAACCAGCTGCTCAAGCAAGACACTGGCGATGAACTGCCTCCTCCACCTCTCTCAATTCACATACTCAAAGAATCTCCAAGTTCTGCCAATGCTACCTCTTAAGGTCACCCACTTCCTTCCTTTGTCACTGCCGCTGCCCCATTTCATGGTGCCATGTTCTTTCCCTCTGTTAGCAGTGACCCTTTAACTGGTTTCCCTGCCTCCAAGAATTGTCCTCTCCCACTGTACTCTCCATACTGAAGTAAGAGTGATTAGAGTGGAACAATTGGTTGAAAAACAAATTTAACTTTGCCCATCCCTTACTTCAAACCTTTCCTAACTGTCCACTCACCTTACGATAATGTCCAGATTTCTTCTCAGGGAATTTCCTCTCAGAGAAGCAGTTGAGTATAGTAGATTAGAGCAAGTCTCAAACTTCAGGGTGCTCAGAACCACTTTGGGGTTTTTGTTAAAATGTTGATTCTGGTTCTGTAGGTCCGGGTTGGTGCCCGAGTTTTTATGTTTCTAACAAGCTCCCAGGTGATGCTAATACTACTGGTCCATGGACCACACTAAGCAGCAAGGATTGGAATACGCTTTCTCATGCCAGGCTGGCTAGAGCTCAAATCCCAGTATGCCACTCACTAATTCTGTGAATTTAGAGAAGTCATTTAGCCTCTGTCTCATTTTCTTTGTCTATAAAATGAAGATCATAATGGCACATCTTTTGCTTAGGTTTGATGTGAGAAATAAATGTGTTGGTATATTAAAATTACTTGCAGCAATGCCTGGCACAGAGTGCTATTTAAATGCTAGTTACTGTTATTACAAGTCAAGACCCTGAATAATTTAGTCTCTGCATTCTTTTCCAAATCAGCTTTTACTACTGCACTGATACACACGTGTGCACGCACACACATTCACACACACACACACACAAACACACACTATTGCTCAGCCACACTGAATGATCTTCAACCAAATAAGAACAGGACAAATGCCTCTTTTCTGTCAGGCCTCCTCAGGTACTTTTCTGCAAAGCACTCTGCATACAGACCTAACTCACCTCAACCACCCTCATCTTTCAGGTCTCAGCTCCGGCGCTGCATTCCCTGGGAAGTACTCACCAACCACCCGCTTCCCAAGTCTATATTTGGTTCCACTTTTGTGTTTCTTATGTACCAATGTACCCTATTGGGCACACATTATAATCTCACTTATTTTCCTGTATGTCCTAAAGACTAAACTGTCCATTAGAACAAGGAACTCTGGCAATTACCACTGAATTTCTAGCATCCTGCATATTCCTTTGCAGGTGGCAGGTGACCAGTAAAGAATTAATACATTTTATAGACACATTTCCAAAGACCTATAAAATGAGAATTAGAGATAGGGAAAAGAAAGCCTTTATCTGGTTGGAGAAAAGGGAAATGCTGTTTGTAATAGGGTGATCTTCTCTCTAAATGTTGCTTCTAGGTTGGGTTGTGAACCCACTGCAAAGAAATATAGATACACATATATACATATATATTTCCATACTTGTTCTAACCTAACCTAGACATGATAATTTGTTCATTTAGCTAATACTAGGATAGTGAAAGAGACTGAAAACAATGTGTGTGGCACTTCAATGGCTATTCTCTAAGTCAGGTTTCTTGTTATAATCAGGATTTGCCTGTCTGTGTGTAAGTTTAGACATATGGTGAGGATAAGGTGAATCTGAACCCATAAGAACTCCTTACTAGTTCACATAAGATACTGGGGTATCTCAACAACAAGAAGTTTTAAATTCATTAAATAAATAAACGAAGCGAGGCTGTCTTTGTGAGGGGATAAGCACTAGGGCTTCCAGTTGGCCACCTTGCTGATGTCTCTCTGACCACTGATACTTTTTGAAAGAGCATTAACTGTTCTCCTGATCAAGGTATCAAACTATTTACCATTTTTTTGATGGAGCCATAAAGTCATAGATATATGTAATCATTCATTCATATATTCATTCATTTATTCATCAATCGATCAAGCCACTACAGATCTACAGAAAAATCAGTCCAGGTGTTCAATTTTCTTTCTATCACAAAACTCTACATTGTGCTAATGGACCAACCATGAGGCTCCTTTGGACAAGGAGTTGTCTGGCATCAATTTTGACCAAATGCCTCTCAGTATAGAATGAACACAATGCTTCCAGTTTTGTGTGAGATTTTTTTCTTTACATAAAGATCAACGCTTCTTTAGTCAATTCATGGGTATAATTTGCATGTGAAAAAAAAAAGCATCTGACACCAAACTGTCATGCTGTCTAAATTAAGATTTCATTTATAAAAATGATTTCCAGTTCTGTAAATATATTCAATCTATTCATTTGTTCCCTCAAACATTTTGATAGTTATACTATTACAGAAGATTCTAATCTTTGATCTATACTCTTCTCAAAAATTGAGCAATTATACTCTTTTGTTCA
This sequence comes from Indri indri, assembly GCA_004363605.1. NCBI lineage: Eukaryota > Metazoa > Chordata > Mammalia > Primates > Indriidae > Indri > Indri indri. The sequence continues at coordinate 42,897 of RJWJ010005533.1, forward strand.
ATATTTACTCTTTCTTATTATCAAAGTGATACATTACAGTGTACAATTTGAAAAGTACTGAAGAGTAAAATTTTAAACACTCTTTAACTTCTAACAAGAGGCTTAACATTTAAGCATATTTTTCTAAGCTTGTTTTCTACTTTTTAAAAATATTTATGTAATTGACATCACACTGATTATTCTATTTCATACTTTTTTTACTTAAAGCAATATCATAAGCCATTAAATACTTTTCCAAACATCATGTTAGTGACTTCTAGTATTCTTTTAAAAGTCATTTAGTAAGTAATCATATATTCTTTTAAGCAGTATGGAGAAATGGAGAAAGCAGTATGTTTTCCAGCTAGAGTGGAAAACAAAACTTACATGAGAGACCAAGCCCTGCCCCTCCCAGCCTGAATTGAGCTTATTTCCAGAGGGAGTGGTGTACTGGGTCCTGCAAAGCTCCTCTAGGAGCTGGGACTGGGCAGTTGCAGTGAGCTCACTGCACAGAGGGGAGCACAGTTAGGCCTGTGCCCGGGCAGTTCCTGAGGAGTAAGGGAGAGAACGTGGGCTCCACGTGAAGAGCCCCTTTGCCTAATTACTTATCAGTGAAGTCACTCCTCTAATCGAGTAGAATGAATGAGTAAAGGGACATTTTATCCTCAATACTTTCAAAAAAGATAAATTTCTTTAAAGGCCAAAAAATCATCAACTCGAAAAAAGCGTTCTTGGTCTGTTTTAAATTTAAGTCATCAATAAAAATTGTTTAAATGACAAGTAAGAGAGGTTTTTAGTAAATAGAATATGTTATAGATCTGCCTTTATGGTGTGGTCTTCAGTGTGGCCAAGAAGAAAACAGTAGGCTAACTATATTCATGACAGCATGTGCGGGCTTGCAGTCCACACCCTGGCCATGCTACCTCACCACCGACACGCTGTGTGGACTGTTCTCTGCATAGGAAACTTCTCCCACTTCTTCTTAGAGACTACTTTTATTCAATCTTCAAGGCACAGCTCTAGAAGAAGCTTTACTTGAAGTTTTCTAGAAATCTCCTGAAATTCCCAGAGCACCCTGTGCATACCTCCAAGCGTTTCCACAGAACCTCTCTTCTTCGTCCTCTCACTCCCTTCCATCCGTGAATATTTACTGAGTTCTCAGCTGATTCTGGTTGTAAGTATGATAGACACCAGGAGTCTGGTGTTGAGTATACTATATGCCCTGCCTTTTCAGTCGAGCAGGAAAGACAATTAACCAGAGAGAAAGCATACTGTGTGTGGTGAAGTACCAAGAGCTAAGAAAACATGCAGCAAGGGTCCTCATCTGGTAGAAGAGGGATGGAGTAAAGAGATTATTTGGGTGTCTCTCTCCCATGCCACCACGTCAGCTTTTCATAGGTAGAGATCTGGTCTTACATTTACTGCCAAGCACCACCCATGGCCCAGAGTTGATGCTCAAGAACTTTTTACGAAACCTATGGAACATATATTCAGAGAGCTGTTTCATACTGTTGGGTTTCAAAATGAAAGAGACAGACTGAGGCAGATGCCAGATTGTGAGAGATTTTCAATGCTATGCTAAAGATCTTGGACTATGAAGGTCACCAAAAGCAGTGTGATTTGAAGACAAGTCATTTAAAGACTCTGTTGGCCTCTTTATAAAACACAAGGGGAGTGGCTGTTTAGCTAAAAAACTTTAAGATTCTCGGCCAAACATTTGACTTCTTTCTCCCTACATTCTTTAACACATATTTGTGCCAGGCTCTCCTTTAGGTGCCAGGGACATAGCCCTAAACAAGACAGGAAAGGTCTCTGCTCTGTGTGACATGTTGGAATGTCATAAGAATTCACACATTAAGCAATGTTTAGAATAAAACCTAAAATAACACTAAATCGTAACCAATGTTTATCAACTAATACTGTGAACATTTGGTTTCCAAGAGAATAATAACAGATCCCCCCCGCCTTCCTTATATACAGAATTAGCATAAAAACCTGAGATCAACATGTGTTTCCAAAGACATAAACACACGACTGCTGAGTGAAGGCTGCAAGTGTTTTGGCTACAATCATTTTCCTTTGATGGATGCTGAGAACCAACATTGCCTAAATCTCTAAGACTAAGAACAGATAAAAACTAAATTGAATTAAAGCTGGCTTTAAATTCCAAATGATCACCCCCCTCCCCAACAACAACAACAACTTTTAAAATGTCAAAAAAGTAGCTGGTAATTATTGATGAGTGTTATCACCAAAGCACAGGATACAGTTCTGCCTTGTACTTTTTAAAACGACATTCTGGTAGGAGGTAGATTATTTTGCTTCAAGCATAAATACTGGAAAAACTAGTTAACATCAACCTCCACCCACCAACCTCAACCCAAACACCCCCTACACATATACCACATAGCACACATTCTCACTAACACTCACATACACACAAACACTCACACCACACATATGTACACATATCACTATCTCATTGTTTTAGGTGGGGATCCAGAAAATAAACCCAAATGTGGTTTTGGGCTTTTTCCCCCAACCTCCAGAGTAATCCAATAATAACTATAATAAACAAAAGCAAATAGAAATTGAGTCACCTTGAATGTTAGAGGGGATTCGTACATCCTTTTGAAGATAACTTTTTCATTTTCTACACCTAGAAGCCTAGCAGCCTGGCTTCAGGCATGGAATGAACCTCTCTGTTTATGCATATGAGGCTGTTACCTGGTCAGCAATTAAAACCTAGAGGGACAGATGCAAAGGAGGGTTCTCATCTTTTTCTATTTTTGAAAAATTGCAGCAGTAACAAAAGATATCGTTTCAACCAAGCTTTTTACCCATTTCTACATGGAAAAATGAAACAAAACAAAATAAATGGCTTCTATTAGGACACTGGAAACCTGAATTCTGGTTGAAGCTCTTTTGCTAACTACTTTGTCAGCTTTTTTTTTTAAAAAAAAGAAAGTCAATTTCCCTGTCTGAACTCAGTTTTTCTCATTTGTTAGATGAGAATAACAAAAACAAACTAGAAAATTTCTAAAATCCCTCCCAGCTCCTAGATTTAGTGGTTCTATAAAAATGGGCTTGGATTAGAAGTGTGCTTTTATGGGAGAGGAAATATAACAAAATGACTGCGGCACTAAGAGGCTTTATCTGTAAATACCTTACAACATATCCATGGGGGATTTCTTTTTTCTGAGTTTCCTGACAATTCCCCTCTCTGGTCTTCCCTCTCCTACCACCCTTCCTCTTTCTCCTTCTCTTCCTCCTCCTTGTTCCAACAGTTGAGATTTCATTTTTAGGAAACCATTACAGAAAAGACTAGTTGGTTGTACAACTAATTTATTTCAAAGTAGAAGTTAATTCTTTCTTTCTTCTTGAGAAGACAAGGTCATAAAGAATAAAGCTAAGAAATAAATTGTGCAAAATGCCCAAAATGGTGATAAATGTAAGTTGACTTTAAATGAGGCACTAAACTGGCATCTAATTTTGTCTGATCTTAAAGAAAATTCCTGTCACTTCTATTTAACAACTTGGCCCTAAATAGGTCACTCATTGCAAACTTGTAATCTAGTCTAAAAAGAAGATTGTTAAAATTCATGTTTATTAGAAATGTGGGTATTTGCTACTATTTGCAAATTTTTATTTGGAAGATATATTCCATTTTTTCTAATTTTTCTGGAAAGAAAGACTAGCCGTATAGATACTGTCTTTGGAACTTAGTTTTCATATCTGGAAAATGAGGACTTGAAACGGATCTCTCCTCTCTCTTCTAGTTCTTGCATTCCATGATTTAAAAAAAAAAAACCAAGCAATAAAAGTGAAATAAGTTCATTCTTTTTATGTGTATGATTTCATTTAATATTTGAAATAGACAACTCATACATTTGGTACAAAATTCCATAGGTACAAAAGGCTATACAGTGAAAAGGAAACCTTGCTACCTTCCCTGTCTTTTAATCACACCCTCTCTTGTGGTTTCTTCAAGAATAACTCTATGTATTTTTGAATTAAATGTCAGTTGATGGGAAGCCAAGTTTGGTTTTGATCAGTACCAAATGTTACAGTATCATTGGGATAAGAAATTATATTATTAATTTTTTATCATTTTTCATCCTATACACTTTCTTCATCAGCAGTGTTTATATTTATCTAACTCATAATAGTTTTTAAGGTATTTCAATATGTATTATCTCATTTGCTCTATAGCACCATCTATGAATATAATTTCCAGTGTTCTACCTTGCTAGGCAGATTATAAATGTCATGGTGGATGTATTTATATATAACCTATATGTTACATAAATATATTTAGATATTGTCAAAATGCCTAAGAGGATGCAAATAATGGAGTGGTTTTATAAAATGTTACTGTGACCTATCCCCAAAAAATCATAGAAATTGTCAACTAGGAGTTAAGAGTTGGGAGGTAGATTTGAAACTTCATGCATGTGACAAGGGGCACATGTGCCCTATGATCAGCCCTTAGTGACACACTTCTGGGCTTCACAGAAGTGTCTGCAGTCAGGGCCTCCCCAGTTCTTTGAAGGGCCAGGGAGAGCTCCTGTCATCAAAGGTCTAACCCTACCCTTCCCAGCCCTCTGCAGACTCAATAAGAGTCTAAAGGCTACAGTGACCACTATTTTTGAAAACAGAACAAAAAGGTCTAAAGACACAGTGGATCCCTACTCCACACCTACACCATTCAGCAGAACTGCTGCTAGACTTGCGAAGAGATAGGATACTTGTATCCTTTGAATTGGCCTACTAGGTCAGGGGAAAAGAAACAATGTATCCAGAGACTTGTCAGAAGCTAAGGAAAGGATGCTCACCACACTCTTACCCAGAGTGCTTTCAGTCACTATGGAACCATAACAATGTCTTCCCAACAGAACACTCCAAGACTCGAAGTGGTACAGCATGTTTTCTTGGCTTTGAACCATTGTCACTTTCAATTAAGTAGAAATCCTTTAAAAATTACCCCTTATCCAAGACATTTTCAAACATCACCCAGTACGTGTTGGGTGCTGCTTGGCTGCAATTGGAGTATAGAAATGAGTAAGACATACTGGTTGTTCTCAGTGGGCTTACGTTTCAATTATAAGGGACACAAGCCTCCAAACATTTATAATACAAGGTAGAATATGAGAAAAATCTAAGGGAAACACAAAGGGCTTTCATGAAGCATATGATAATAATACATCTTATAAATGTGCCCTTATAAACCTTAAGATTGAAAAACGTCTAAGCCAGAAGTGACACAGAACGTGTTGACAGGCTCCTCTTCTTTAGAAGGCCCAGAAATGAACTCTTCTTTTTATCATTATAGTTTATGAATTTTAAGGAGGTCATAAACCAGCAGAATCTATACCACATATTAATACCAGGATAAATGAAAGCCAATATATTATATGGTTAGACTTGGCGTAATCTCAGGAAAGAATGATGTGATTGATTGTGAAATTTTATGTATTACTTTTAGTTGAATAGCCGAGAGCTCTTCCTAATTTGTTTAACTGGGGTTGTCATTTAGGTAAATCATAGATTTTAAAAAACTGCTTTATAGGCTCTATTAGATAAAGCATATATAACCTGATCTATCATTTTATATTGGCCACCTTCCAAATAAAGTACATTTTTCATTTGATGGGACAGTTTCCAATACTACCCAATGTGTTACTAGAATAGAAACTATTTATTTCTTATACATGAAAACATTTGTCTTAAAAAAAACATACAAAATAATTTTATTTGATTCTCCTACACTATGGGGAATGTTTATTTTTAGTTTTTCAAGATTAATAGGGTTGAGATGAATGGATTGGAGTGTGGTGATTTGAGCACTCTGCATAGTTCCTCTAAATTCCTGGATCCAGGGTTACTAATCAAACCTTCTCTCAAGCCGCTGTTTAAATTGAATATATTTATCATCCATTTAAGGTGAATTAACTGAGTGAGGATTGATTCTTCTCATTACTCATTATTAAAGGACATTCAAGTTTATTTTTAAAAATGCAGAAAAATAAAATAACCTTCGTGGTTTTATAGTAACCAATTCATAATGTCTTTATAAATCATGATATTGAAATTAAGAATGGAAAAAGAAAGATGCAAGAGGCAATGTCCTTCCTCCCTGATAAAGCACATTCCTCCAGGCCATGGCAAATTTGTTACGTGATATTATGCCCTCCAAATACCTGGCCCTGGGGAAGCTATTCAGCTGATTAGTACGTATTACAGATGAAGCCTGGGTTACAGGTTTAGTCCTCCCTCATAGACTTAGTTTCCACAGTGGTAGATCATACTACTTGCAGATATCATCAGATAAAAAGGCAAAGCAGGTAGAAATAGTGTGAAGTAGATGAACCAGTGGAGCTCCCTCCCCACTGCTGAAAACAGCTACCAGTGTTTAGATACTGGTAGTAAGTAGTTAATGAACATGATGAAGGTGGAAATCTCCAAATAGAAAAGAAGAAAAAAAAAATCTGACACAATCAAAACCCTTAAGGAATTTTACAGACTACTTGTTGAATTTTCCAAGAAGCATAGAGAGGAAGAGGGGAATACGTGTAGATTTATATTAATACTAAATCTGCAGTGTCCGTTCGTAGATTCCATCTCTAGGAAATAGGGCTGATCTGTGGATTTACATACTAGAAATATTTACCCTGTGCCTACCATGTGCTGAGCTTATGCTATATACTTTTAGGTAAATTATCTCTTTTAGTTCAGTCTTTGTCTGTACTAAAGTTTGGCACTAAATCAGACTCTCAAACAAGCCTTTGAGAAGACCCGAAGGCAACATAGGAAATGAATTTGCTCTTCCAGAACACCTTTTACAGGAATAACAGAGCAAGTGTGCAGGGAGTAGAAGGGCAGACTCAACTTATACCTACTGAAATAGTTGTGCTTTCTTTGGATCAAAATTTTAAGGACAGGCCTAATGATGGATTTAAAAGCATAAAGTTGAGATCTGAATAGACAGAGATCTAGAACAATAACTCAATTTCATTTTAAAGGCAATACTCTTTGTCTTGACAATTTTCTGATATTTCAGAGAGGGGGAAAAAAATCAAAGATGGTATTAAACCTATGTATTTTTAAAGAGTCCTACATTTTTATTTTTTAAAGAATAAAATGTTTGATAAAATATTGTTATACTTACATACCATGATGGACTGTATTTTACTTATATTTCAGTAATACCTGCCATAGTTATATGATTCTGAATGTAATCTCCAAGAAAATCATATGAAGCACTTTTTTTCTTTTCTTTGTTAATATCCACAGAACAAACTAACCAGATGGAAAGCTCTAGTCAGCTGTTTTGTTTCATGGGAGAGTAGTTCATCAGCTCTCAGGAGAATTTGTGTTTGACCTCTCCACACAAGACATTCAGCTTCCAACAAACTGGGCTTGCAAATATGTCCCTAGAGACTAATATCAAACATTCCACAATTCTGTGATGCTTGTTTTAGGTTGTTTTTGATTGATGGTCTGAAGTTATGGCTTTAGTTATTTTTAAGATTGTTGAGTTTTTTTAAAAGTAGCATTTGAGGGAGGGGGAAATGGCTTCCTTCTTCAAAATGTGAACTACATTTATAATTGCACATTTTTCATCAAACCAACTACACCTATAGTCGACTTACCCATGACTTTTCCATTCTTACATCTCGTTTGATCCTTAAGTGGGATCATAAGCCGCTAATATATTTCTCATTTCAGAGTTAAAGACAGGAAGCGCCACAAAAGTTAAATGGCTTCCATAACAGTGGACAAATTATATGCTGGTGCAAAAGCAACTAGCATAAGAACCTACAGCTTCTGATTTTTAATCCAATACTCTTCTTAGTATGTATGTCTTTTGTTTCAAGCAAAAAATAAATAAGGAAGTACACACAGGTCTGCTCAACCTCACCCTCAGAACGAGAGAAAAAAAGGAAAGAGAAACCTAAAAGTAGAATCAATTTACTAGCTAGTCTAATTCCTTCGTAGTTTTAAAATATATGAATTTTAAATTTGTTTTGCTGTAAAACATCTACTTATCCCATCTGACCTAGTTTACACACACTAATTATGAATTTGGAGGATTTATTTTTCTCACATATCTCATTTAACTCCCCTAAATTTTGTCAAATTCAGTCACTCGTTACACCAAAAACATTCCAGCTAACCTCGTAGATGTCAGCAGACAATGACCTTGCAATCCTGGTAGACATGGTAGTCTCCAAAGTCACATGCATAGACTCAGAAAGGTCCCAACAGAGAATTGAAGTGTCTAATCAAACAGCTTCAAAACTGTTCAGTGGAAGTTATTTGGTGCCTCAAGTTTAGAGAAAAAGCCTTTAATAATGTCAACAGATTATCTACCTACTTTTTCTGCTTTTTTGATATTTCTTCAGCTGGTATTCAAAGGGCACTTTAGCTGTCTTGCAGAGAAAGTAAAAGAACTCTCCTTGCCATTGCAGGCTCTTAGGGCTTTACCTTCTATTCCTTAATATTTATTCTCAGTCTTTTGACATATTCGCTATACATATGGTAAAAATTAATTCACTCTTCAAGTGAATATATAACATGAAAACTCTTAACTCTTTATCCCTTATTATATTGATAGAATCCCTTTTGCATATGTGTTTTCATTAGTACTGGTTTTGGACTCCAGGTTCTTAGAGAACAGTAAATTCCCATTCATTCATTTATTCCATCATAAAACATTTACCGAGATCCTGCTATGTCTCCTGAGTTACACACATGAAGTAAGGAATATCATTACCCTTGAGGAGCTAACAATGCAGTGAGAGAGACATACATAGGATGAAGCAACCGTTACAAAATGTGGCAAAAGAAAGATAGACATAGGTACAAGCTATGAGAGCAACTACTCTGTCCTGGGAGATACGAGAATGCTACAAAGAGAAAGACTTTTACCTGGACCTTGATTGATGAGGAGAATCATTAGACTGGGCAAGGTAGATGAGTAACAAGGAGAAATGTATAGAGACAAAAGAAAAATCATGTGCGAAGTTCAAAAGCATAAAAGGACAAAGTGTATTTGAAGAACAGGGATCATTGGAAGTGGCTAAAGCGTAGGGGGACATGTGTGTGTTGGAGAAAGGGCTGGGAAAGAGCTGAAGACAGACAAGTAGAGATGAGAAGGTAGCAGTAAAGGGTCTCTATGCTAAGTAATTGAGCTTAGACTTTATTTTATAGTCAAAGAAGAGCTGTTAGAAGTTTTTCACCAGAGAAAGAAAATGATCAGATGAGTCTGAGAAAGATTTTTTTGGAGGATGTTCTGGAACTTCCCAGGGGAATTGAGCTTGTCAGTTGAGAAGCTCAACAAAGTTATGTAATAGAAATGTTCTTGGTTCCATTCAATAGAGTAAGAAATCCTTAAAATGTCTTCAGTTCAATGTAAACCACTAGGGTCCATCAGAGATATGAGGAGGGCCTAAACTAAGATTTAAAGAATGCTTCTAAGGTGAAATTGATAGGATGTGGAAACCCATAGACATATGTATGGGGTACCAGAAGGAAAAATGATTGAAACATTCGCCTTAGAAGACCAGGCATATTGTATAAATATGTGCTGTAGATGTTTTGATAACCCTTTATAGAGTATAGAGCAGAGTACCTTGCTTGATGAGGCTTCAAAAATGCCCTTGACTGCCCATCAGCCATCTCCTGCCCTTAGAGCAACAATTCAAATTCAGATCCTAAATGAGAAAATGACCAAAGGTAAATCCTGTTAATTATAATTCAGATTAAGATTCTTCATCCAGTCTCTGCTTCTGTCCAAGTTTTCTATATCAAACAAGTTTCAAAGACTTCAACATTTTGCATTAACATTTCCCAAGAGCATTTTAATATTCTTTATACCATTTAAATTTAAATTCTTCCAAGTTCTTCCCTAAAGAAAAGCAGAAACAAATCTACTTTTAAAAAAAATCAATGAAAGACCTGAACGGGCAATTGAAATAGTTGTGCAGCAGTCCCAGATGAGCATAGATGTATTTATACAGGTGAAGCTACTTTGAATAACTCGATGAAGTTAAGCCAGAAAGCCCAGCAGACTATAAATTAAAGAACAGTACATTGTTACATATTTGCAAAAGTAATGGTCATGGTATTATTTGCATCTATTTAGTAAAACTTAAAAATCATGTATTAGAGATAAAAGTAACCTTAAATACCATCTACTGTATATCCTCTATTTTAAGACATATAGTCAATGTGATTATTTTATATAGCATTACCTATCTCCATGGAAAACAAAAAGCTGTAATCAAATCAATGTAGTAATTTATAATTGGTATTTAGAATAAGAATATATGGTAATACAACTCCCAAGTTGTAGTATTAATACAAAGAAGTAAAATTCCTCAAAAACGCATCAATATAGAGCCATTATTGAAAACTAGAATGCAAAAATTATATCCTAGTATACTTACACTCCACCATAAGAAAATAAAAACCCTCTAACTTTAAAAACTTGTAATTTATGATAGGAAAGTAATAAGACATATGTAGGTAGTCCTTCATTTGCACGATGCTACGTTAACTGAAACCTAGGTATATTGGAACCATGTCCTTGTTTTGCACAGTTCCATGGTAATGAGTACCGAGAAAAACAAGAGAAAAGAAAAGGGAGAGGGGAGAGGTGACATAAATTTATTGTCTGCCTCTCCTCTCTCTTGCATCTGCACTGGTCTCCCTTAGCAGACCACTCTTCTATTCAGTCCATAAGTATCCCTAGGTCTTCCCTGTTAGCACAACAACTTCCATGACCAACTTCAGCACTCAAAACCCTTCCCTAGATATTGCTACATCCATCTGGATTTTTGCCTCTGTTGACAAACATAATGAAAGGACAGATTGGTACATACTACTTCTACTTATTCATCATCCACTCATTTTTTAAAAATATTAAAAATTAAAATATACATACACAGGGGACTTCAAAAAGTTCATGGAAAAATGTATATTGTGAAAAAACTATGCATGATTACAAAATTTTTTTACACCAAAATAAACTTGTACTAACTTGTTATGTCTGAAGAGAATCTAGTTGGAGGCACTAAGAAGGATAAGACATCAGTTTGAAAAGAGCCCCTATCAGAGCAATGTGAATTCTGCTGAGATTGAAGCAAAAACAAACATCAGCTTTATGCTGAAGCTTAGGTGGAAGAATAGTGAAATCATTGACGCTTTATGAAAAGTTTATGGGGACAATGCCCCAAAGAAATCAGCATTTACAAATGGATAACTCATTTTAAGAAAAGACTAGACAATATCGAAGATGAAGCCTGTAGCGACAGACGATCCACACTGATTTTTAAGGAAAAAATTAATCTTATTTGTGCCCTAATGGAAAAGAGCCAATGATTAACAGCAGGAACCATAGCCAACATCATAGACCAGTGATCCCCAAACCCCGGCTGCAGTCAAGTGCCAGTCTGTTGCTTGGTAGGAAGCAGGCCACACAGCAGGAGGTGAACAGTGGGCAAGCAGAGCAAAGTTTCATCTGTATTTACAGCTGCTCCCCATCGCTCCCATCACTGCATAAGCTCCACCTCCTGTCACATCAGTGGCGGCATTAGATTCTCATAGGAGCACCAACCCTACTGTAAACTGTGCATCGAGGGATCTAGGTTGCACACTCCTTATGAGAATCTAATGCCCGATGATCTGAGGTGGAGCTGAGGTGGTGATGCTCAGCACTGGGGAGTGGCTGAAAATACAGATTATCATTAGCAGAGAGGTTTGACTATGCAATAAATGTAATGTGCTCAAATCATTCCAAAATCATCCCCCCCACCCCTGGGTCCGTGGAAAAATTGTCTTCCATGAAACCAGTCCCTGGTGTCAAGAAGGTTGGCGGTGGCTGTAATAGGCATCTCAATTGGTTCAGCTTTCACAATTGTGACCAAAAAATTAAAGTTAAGAAAACTTCCACCTGATGAAGTTGCACCCAGATCAGCTACAGACAAGATCAGAGCTTTCAATGGAAATTTTAAACAAGTGAGATCAAGGTCCTGAAGCATTTATTTGAAGAATTATAACAGGAAATGAAACATGGTTTTACCAGTATGATCCTGAAAACAAAGTACAATCAAAGCAATGGCTACCAAGAGGTAGAAGTGGTCCAGTCAAAGCAAAAGAGGACCAGTCAAGAGCAAAGGTCATGGCAAAAGTTTTTTGGGATGCTCAAGGCATTTTACTTGCTGACTTCCCAGAAGGCCAAAGAAAAACATCTTATTATGAAAATGTTTTGAGAAAGTTAGCTAAAACTTTAGCCAAAACTGCCCAGGATACCCTCACTATAGAGTTCTCCACCACAACAATGTTCCTTCTCATTTCTCTCACCAAGCAAGGACAATTTTGTAAGAGTTTTGATAAAAAAAATCATTTGAAATACAGCTTACAGCCCTGACTTGGGTCCTTCTGACTTCTTTTTGTTCCCTACTCTTAAAAAAATCTGTAAAGGGCACCCACTATTCTTCAGTTAATAATGTAAAGAATATTGCATTGACCTGGTTAAATTCCCAAGACCCTCAATTCTTTAGGGATGGATTAAATGGCGGGCATGATTTCCTACAAAAGTGTCTAGAACTTAACGTAGCTTATGAGAACTGAAGCTTACATTTTTATATTTATATTTTAATTCCATTTTTCCATGAACTTTTTGAAGTTCCCTCATATAGAAAAGAATATTTATAATATATATGCAAAGTATAAGAAATAGCAAATTGGCTTAAGAACCCAAACATCCACTATGTTGAGAATGGCTTTTATCAAAAAGTCCCAAAACAACAGATACTGGCAAGAAAGGGACATTTATACACTGTTGGTGGGACTGCAAACTAGTACAACCTCTGTGGAAAGTAGTATGGAGAAACCTTAAAGAACTAAATGTAGACTACCACTTGATCCAGCAGTCCCACTACTGGATATTTACCTAGAGGAAAAAAAGACATTTTATTTAAAAAGACACTTGCAGGTGAATGTTTGCAGCAGCACAATTCACTATTGCCAAGATGTGGAAACAACCCAAGTGCTCATCAATACATGAGAGGATCAATAAAATGTGGTATATGTACACCATGGAGTACTACTCGGCCATAAAAAATGGTGAACTAATACCTTTTGTAACAACCTGGATGGAATTGGAGACCATCCTTTTAAGTAAAGTATCATAAAAATGGAAAAACAAAAATCACATGTACTCACTACTAAATAGAAACTTATAGATCGACACTTATGTGCACATATGGCAGTAAAATTCAATGGAAATCAAGCACGTGGGAGCAGGGAGTAGGAGATGGGTAAATTCACACCTAACGGGTACAATGCAAACTATATGCGTGATGAACACACAACTTTGACTCAAACTGTACAAAAGCAATTCATGTAACCAAAATGTTTGTACCCCTGTAATATTCTGAAAAAAAATCTAAACAATTATACCTCAATAAAGCTGTTTATAAAACAAAAACAAAACCCTCTGTGCAAATTCCCAATCTTCTTTTTAACTCTAGAAGTTAGACAGTCTCAAACTGCATCCTGAATTTTGTGTTAATCATTACCATGCTTTTTTTTAAACCATATTGAGGTGTTATTTATTATTTTAAAAATCCTCTAAGCCTTGCAAAGCATATTGCATACAAAATTCAGCACTTATTTTATCACATTATTGATTTGTTTTAAGCTGTAAGTCCATTATATTTATGTCCCAACATATGTCTAATTTGACAGCTATTGTGTGAACATAAAGTTCATACATAGATTGGTTTTTAATTTTAGAATATTATAGGGATACAAATACTTTGCTTTTAAAAAATAGTTTTAACAGCATATACTTATAATTCCTAATAATCGATTTTGGCTGCCTTTGAACTTTATATAAATAGCATCTTGATGTATTTATTCTTTGTAACTTGCTGTTTATTCAATATAAAGTTTATTCAATGTAAAGTTCTTCTACATTGAGGAAGGAAGGTACTTGTAAATCATTTGTTTTTATTGTCATATGACCATATATTGTATGATCATAGATCTATTTATTTATCCATTTTCCCTTTGATGGGCATTCAGACTGTCTTATTTATCCCCTTGAACATATTAAGGACAGTTTTATGTTCTGTCTTATAACTTCAAAATCTGTAGCATCCTGTGTATATATTTCTACTGTTTATGTTCCCTTGTCTCATTCTGAACATGGTATTTTTGTTTAGTGCTAGACATTGCATAGGAAAAATCATATAAATAATTGAGGCCTACAATGATGTTTTCTTCCTCCAGAAAGGATGTGCATTTACTCTGGTGTTCAGCTAGGAACACTAGTATTCTAAGATTATTTTAATATAATTTTAGGAACTCAGGTAATTCAAAGCAAGGCTTCTGTCTCTGAAATACTAGTTTACTTCTGATTTACCCTTATTCCAAGACTATAGCCCTTTGGGAATCTCCACCACACTATGGTGGGTTTACCAGGCCTGCTAGATTGAAGGTCCCATTATCTCTTCAAGGTTGTCAAAGGTGCTGTTCAGCTTCTCATCCCATTAATTTTTCTCTTCCTGAATGCACAGATGCTGCTGGGGAAAGCAATTCCAAGTATCAAGCCCCTCTGTGTGTTCCTTCTTCTCCCTGATTTTCCATTAATTCTTCACTGCAATATTAATTCTCTGATGCCTGTGGGGTGAATTTTTAAAACATATTTTTTTCCGCTTTTTCTAGTTGTTCATAGCCACATCATGGTTTGATTTATATAGACTGCCTTTATTGGAATAGAAATACTTTCACAATTTCATTTTGGGAAAATTTATTTCTATTTATCTTCATTTAGTGCATTTTTTCTTGTGAATTAGTTTAATTTTTATTAACATGTTTTAAGTTTGCTGATCTTTACTTTTGCTTTGTTCAATCTGCTGATAACTTTATCCATTGAATTCTTCCTTTTGAATACTATATTTTTCAGTTATAATATTTCATGTGATCCTTTTTTAGTTCTTCCATTTCTCTGCTGAAATTATTCATATGTCCACGCATTCTCTTAGTTTCCTTCCAGATATTAACATAATTGTAATAAAGTACCCTATTTTTTTCTTGATTATATATTGCATTTTTTTACTTCTTGAGATGTTTTATAATATTTCGTCTGAAAGACATTGGAACAAGAGACACATGTACAAGTCCATGCCCCGCCCCAACCCCTTATCCCCAGAGAATGCAGTCCTTTCTTGTCATATGGCTAGAGAAAGAAAAACAAGAAAGATTTTTGTGTGTTTATGCCAGGAACTTTGACACTACCAACCCAGTTCTATTTTAAATGAAATTTTTTAACTAAAACCTAAGGATTTTAGACCTTACAGTTAACAGTATAAGTTCAGGCTGTAACTACTTGCGTAACAAGGTCATCGTGGCTCAGAAGACATCCTCAGGACAGATGGCTCCTTCAGAAATTGTTAACCTTTCTAGTTTCCTACTTTCCTTTTATTTTTGGCCTCTGAGACTTTCCCTTACTTTCTTGACAGTTCAGCAATGCGTTATATCTTGTTTTGGTTCTTTAAAAGTGTTGTTTTGAGATACACAACTATTATGAACCCATAATAATCAAAAATTTAAAAATTTTTAAAAAACAAAATCTTGTCAAAATTATTTCAAAAAAAGTGTTGTTTTGTACGTGTAGTTTTCTAAACTGTCAGTAATGAAAATCTCTCCACTCACTTGTTAACTCTTTGAAATCTTACATCAGCCAAATTAGTGTCTTCAAACTATTCACTTGAACGTGCCATTTACCTCCTTGTTGACGCTTTCCATAACAGTATTATTATAATATCCCTTCTCTTCTTCCTGAAGTTCTCATTTCCTTTGTCTTTTATCAATAAAACACTGTGATCTACTCCTACATCTCCTTTATCTGCTTTCCATCACATAAAATGCATTTATCTATGAGTTTATCTTTTACCTTTTTGCCATTTTTCTACACTACAGCTTTCTTTGATGGTCTCATTCCGTCTCATAACTTCAGTTACCATTGTATCTCATCACCTATTAAATAGCTCATCCGTGAAAATAGTCTAAACTTCTTAGTCTAACGCGACACTTCAGCCTAATTTTTTGGACATACGGCTTGATGCCCCTCTAGTCTAGTTCCTCACATGCAACACATGTAAATCTGGATTAATCTTGTCTTCCAAGTAGTTTCGCTTCCTGTGTCCCCATCCTCTACTAGTGGCACGCTAATTCTACCAGGCACCTGTGTGTGAAATCCCAGGATGACTGTTTCTGCCTCCCAAATACATTCACTTTTTAGGTCCTACTGCATCTTGATTCCCACACGTAATCTTGAGACACTTCACATAATCCTCTTTTCTGCATCAAGCCACCATTATCCCCAACTTGAACATCTCAAAAGCTTCTATCCTTCCCTGATTCCTAACTTCATTCTCACCCCTCAAACTGGAATCAATCCTTGGCTTCTCAGAATGCCAAGAGTGCATACATCGTTGTGTTCTTCTATTACTTTCTCTCACAGTCTCTGCAACTCGCTCTCTCTTGATATATAGATATAAAAAATATAATTACATATAATTTAATATATGTATACACATTTAATATTATTATAATATATGCATATATATCATAATATATTAAGTTGATATGTACACACATATGTATACATGTTCAATATATATTACATATATAATTGCTTGTAGTAAATTTATTCATACATTTTATTTTTATGGTTTCTTTCTTTAATGGATTTTCCCTTAAGGGAAATATCTCATTGAATCTCCTTCATATTGCCCACAAACACACAAAGCAACACTTTTTATATAGAAGTCATACTATTTGTTGAGTAAATGGAATACTAAAAAATGAGCTTCTAATTAACTTTCCTATCTATGGTATATCTACCTTTAATCTCTGTTATCGCTATTTCTAAATTAATTTTCATAAATCTCAGCTCAAAACATGCCACTTACCTACTCTAAATCACCAATGTTTATTTTTTTATAGAAAAAGTTCAACTCTAGCCTGAAACTTAAGCAGTTGATGACTTTGTCCCCCTCCCCTGAGTAAGTCTTTCCAAAGTGTCTTCCATATTTAACTTCTCATGCTCTGCAAGCCACTTAGAATAAATTACTTACTGTTTTCCATGGATGCCTCACACATACAAGCATAAGTGCCTTTCCCAATTCTGTTGCTCCATCTCAAAGGCCCTTCCCCACATCTTCAAGAAAGGAGAGGTTTACACTGGCTGTGATTTTGGGCTTCAGTTCTGACAGGTGTATGTTTGAACCCTAGATCCAGAATTTTTATCAGCCAAGTGATCTTGGCCTCTCTAAGTTCCGGTTTTATCATCTGTCAAATGAAGGTAATAATAGTAGACCTCCTCAGAAGATTGCTGCAAAGATTAAAAAAGACAATCCACACTCGGTAGTTGACACAGTACCCAGCACTCAGGAAACATACAGGAGTACTAAATATAATTGTTAGTATTTCTAATATTCCTCCAAGGACGGTGGAAACTACGCTTTGCCTACTTCCACATTCGTTCTGCCTTGTGATCTAGATGTCAGGAACTTACTGTTGCTGCAACCAATACTTCCACCACAACTGTCTCTCACAGCCAAAATGCTAGTTGCTGGACCCGGAAAACCAATTTCAGGCATTCTGAATGGATAGAAACAACCCACATCTCTATAACCCTGCTTGCCAGCAGCAGCAACAGCAAGGATGTGTCTTTCATTTCACATCCACCTTCAGATTTTAGCAGAGCCAAATTTGCATCCTGAACACTTGGTGTAAGGTCCAGGAAATCTCTGACCTCTCAAACTAGAAGGAGGATAGAATCAAGACTGGGAAAGCTGATCCACAATATCCACCACGTGATTCATTCAAATGCCACATCTTCAAGTTGGTCCTGAATTTTTCCCAGTTGAAAATAACTATCCTTCCTCCTTCTTTTAACTGATAGTTTTCAACCCTCACTGGACATCAGGACCACCTGACAATTGAAAAATGTTTATTTTTAGTCTCCACCCCCAGAAATTCTAATTTAATTGGTTTGGGGTAGGGGTGCACCTTGGAAGTTTTTAAAATTCTAAAGTGTACCCAGTGTTCAGAACTGCTGCTCTAAATGCTTATAAACTTTCATTTCTCCTTATCACTTTCTAACATTTGTTTCGTGATTTATAAGACGTCCTTACTCTTCCTACTAGATTATAAACACTCTGCAGATGGGATATAAGTATAATCTATTTTTGCCTTTTACAACTTTTAGCAGATTACTTTGCAAATAACATATACTTTATATGTTTATCAAATGCATGAATAAATGAATGGTGTGTGATACCTTGCAAACAAGAGCATATTAAAGATACAGTGCACGGCATCTAGTTCTTGTCTCTCTTTCACTTGACATGTTCTCAAGTATACTGCTTGTGAATCTATTTATTTTGCTCAGCATAGTAAAAATGTAAGTGGATATATTGCTCACAGCATTAGCCTTCTCATTAATAACTCACCATAAAATATAACTTGACACGAAATTATTCCTGGTTTAAAAAATAACACCTAAGAAACAACATTCTCAGCTATGGAAATTATTACCAATAAACTTTCCATCTAGGTAGAAATCTAAAGGAGGGAACTAGAAAAGCAAAGCCAAGTCTATTCATGCCATTGAATTTCTGAGCTATTTATTTATCTTCATATGCTCTTTGATATATCAGTGCATCTCTAAATCAATCTTCCAAAATCCCAATATGCAATGATAAAAATTCTGGGCATAAATGTATCAATTGCAGAATGACCTCAAAATTAGTTCGATGAGAATGTCTAAGTGATATATTCCAAGTTGAATGACTAGCATTTGTGGGTTCACACTTAGAAAACATGAATGCTATCCAATTGGGGTACACTGTTAATATCAATAGTTCTTATGGGCTGGGCGTGGTGACTTACACCAGCAGTCCCAGCACTTTGGGAGGCCAAGGTGGAAGGATTGCTTGAGGCCGGGAGTTTGAGACCAGCCTGGACCCACCTCTACAAAAAATAAAATAAATGAGCTGGGCATGATGCCGTGTGCCTGTCAGCCCAGCTACTTGGGAGGCTTGGACAGGAGGATCACCTGAGCCTAGGAGTTCAAGGTTACAGTGAGCTATGATAACACCACTACACTCCAGCCTGGGTGAAAGAGCAAGGTCCTGTCTCTGAAAAAAAAAAAAAATAGTCTTATGGATAGTGATTATAAATCAGCTTTGTTCAAGGATTTTAAATCTTTGAAAGCAAAAATTTCCCAATATCTTTGACAAACTAACCCGCAGATGGGGATTCCTGAGGCAAGAATTACATAGTCCTCTTCCTATTAATGTTTCCTGCAGTTTTACCTGTTAGGGAATGATTAAAAACAAGCCATTTGGCCTACTTTTCTGGACACAGAGTTATTCTATTCCCTGAGCATTTAAAATTATTAGTGTTAGGGGCAAAGAAAAGTATAGAATGATGTTTAGAAAAGAATAAGGTGGTAAAAAGTGATCTGATTGGAAAAATTCATGCTCTTTCCTTTTCTGCCTGCCCCCTCCTTATTTAGAACTACTTGCATTAGAGGTTAAACAGCTTTAACACATTAACTGCCATGTGAGTTGTATTTAACTCACACTAGTTTTGAGCCCAGAGACTCGCGAAGCATGTGTAACTCACACGTCTCTTCACCTCGGGAGCTGCAAGAACTATTTTTCAAGTTGCATATAACTCACACACAGAAAATAATTTAAAAAAAACAAAGTTTGTATTAAATTAGAAAGGATTGTTTTGTTGTCAAAGTTTCTATTTTCATAATAAAACACCATGGCCCCAAAGGGGAAAAAATGTTTTTCTGGTGTGGCCGTCAATGTGTTAAAAAGCTTTACTTTTCAAGGTCTTTATCCTGAGTGTACCCAAGTGAAACTCTATTCTCAAGACTTACCGTTTCCTAACTTCAGATGAGCTCCTGTGCCATTCTCCCATTTGTCTTTTCCCCTTCCTCAATAAATCAAGACGGATCTTTCTTTCCTTCCTTCCTTCCTCCCTTCCTTCCTTCCATAACAGACTTCCAACAGCTTAATTTCCTTAAAGTCTTCCTAGAAAAGCATCTCCTTCTTCTTCTTTCTATTAGTTTCCTAAGAATTCTACATGGCTATAACAGAATGTGGCATCATTTATATGATTATAACACCTCCATTTTTAAGAAACTCTATCTGGATATATTCAAAGCTCAATAGTTAAATAGACTTCTTGAAAATGAGGATTGAATGTTCCAGCGTATTTTTTCTAACCAGGAAAAGAGTAAATATTCAGTTTGTTCTCTTACCTCAAACTATATTCACTATTACTACAGTAGGACCTAAGCTAAGAGAATTCAGACTTCTTGAGGGTAGGGAGTTCAAATATCAGTGAGTAAATATTCAATAAATGTTGACCTGGACCAAATGCCTGCTCTCACTGTATAGTTCCATAAGTGCAAAATCACAAGGTTTTAAGATATTAGACTAAGTCTGTTCTTACACTACCCAACTCCCTGATGTTGCTTTTACAAAACAGGATGGAATAAGAAGTGAGTCTCTTTTAAAAAATGAAGAAATATGGTCTATTTTGTTAAGAATTTTCTATGGAGCAAGGCCTATTGTGTAGTTAGGATGGGGATGGGAATGGGGGAAGGACCATCTTATCTTGTCTTATGCTTATATTATATTTAGACTTCTGACCCGATCACCCAATGAGACACAGATATTTTAATGTTATCATATTTAATGTGCTGTTTAAAATAAACAATTAAAATATTACCAGTTTCGTAATCCCTTTTGTTGTTTCTTCATTTTGTGACATACCAAAAGCCTCACAAAATGGAAATAGCCTGGCAGGTCCTAACCCCTAATAGGCCATGCTTCATGGTGCTATTATATATATATAAAACTAATATTAATAATAAAAATGATATTTTCCATATTAAGTGATGAAAGTTAAAAGTACATACCTTACTTCTATTAAGTGATAAACACTTCATCACTATAAATGTGAGCAAAACTTTTATTTTTAAACTTTTCAAGGGAATCAGATCTATTTTCCTGCTGTTTCCAAGCCCTTAGTAACCCTCTGAGTGTGTTTGTATTCACTAGGAAGGGACATTTCTGTGGAATTAATCAAACAGAGAATTCAATGTTCTGTGCAGATAATTTTGGCCATGTTCCATTATGAACTTTCTAGTCTGAATTTTCATTTTTCCTGGGAAAAGACCCACATGTTCCAAATCCTCAGTCTTTCCTCTACTTATTAGTGAAGAACAATATAGCAAAACTGCTATATACAGAATTAAGAGCAATGTGTATTTAGCAAGGCACTGTGCCGGGAACTTCATCACTAAAACAAGAGAAAGAAAAATGTTTGAGAATATCAGTTCAAATGCAGTAAATACAAACTAGCACCAAAAAATGTTATAAAAACCATCATAATAATTAACTAATCTTTTGATTTTCCTAAAATTAAAATAAATGTGGAGGGAGAGAATTAGAAAATATTCAAAGCTCCTAAAACATTCCAGTAAATCCAGAGATGGCAAATCTCATTTCCCAAGGAAAATCGGTGCTACTAATTTTGGTAAACAATTCAAAATTCATATTCAATGCCTAATTAAAACCCTTTCAATCTATGTTTTGTTCCTTAATAGTTCTCCTAAATTTATGACATGATCAGAATCCTTATCCTGTCATTGGCTTTATGTTTCAAACCAACTTTTCTTTCATCTTACAGAATGAAATTAATCCTGCAGATAAATTCTAGCTATTTTATTCATAGCTATAATGAAATAGTTGTTCCTATTATTTATGACATATACATGGTACTTTGGCTCTAGAGCCTGAAGTCACCTATTGCTGTTTTCTACCACTGATGATTTTATCTGTACTTCCATGTCTGGACAATTGCTCTACAATAGTCACAAAGACCTAGCACTTGGTAGAATCCTACCTGCTGAGTTTATTTGGCCAACTTGGTTTAGGACATATAAATGGAAGATGTTGGCCAGGCACCGTGGCTCATGCCTGTAGTCCCAGCACTTTGTGAGAACAAGGCAGGAGTATCACTTGAGGCCAGGTTCATGAGATCAGCCTGGGCAACACAGCAAGACCCCATCTGTACAAAAAATAAGAAAAATTAGCCAGGTGTGGTGGTGTGTGCCTATAGTCCCTGCTACTCAGGAGGCTGAGGTGGAGATCACTTGAGTCCAAGAGAGCTATAATCATGCCACTGCACTTCAGCCTGGGCAATAGAGCAAGACAATGTCTCTAAAAAGAAAATAAAACAAATAAAAATTTTTAAAAAAATAAATGGAGATGTCCAGGACACTAAAACTAGCAAGAAAAAGAGATTTTGGAGTCATTAGCATATCTAGGGTGGTTGAAGCCACAGGTAAGAAGAAAGTCCCAGGGGATTGTGTATGGTTCAGGAAGACTTTAGGATTAACATACAGAGTCCTTGTTAGATACCCAATAAAGATTTGAGGAATAAAACAGTAAATTAGAAAATGACAATGTACTTGATTATTAATTTCTATTTAAAGACTGTTGTTATTTCTATCGAACTCTGCCTCCAGACTCTACGGCAAAATAGTAAGTGATGACAGTTAGTAAAAGCCCTAGCAACCATTCATATTTATATCCTTGAGGTGAAACCATCCTATTTCAACACATATCATATTCTCATTGAGTTCCACATTAGCTCATGACGAATACAAGATGTTTTTCACAATCTGGCTGCTGGTTCGATGCTTTCTTGTTTTTTTAGCGAAATACACAGGAACTGCCAAGATGGGAGAGTAACCTTTTCTAAATCACTCCAAGTGTCACCATGGCTACAAGCATATTTTCCTAAATTTGGAAATTATGGATTTTTACTTAAGAAAATATAAATTCATTCAAGTGCTTCATTCACATTGTATTGAGGCTTTATCATTTATCTTATAAACAAAATTCTGCTTCTATATACATGAATGATTTTCTTATTCACAGGTTCAAACCAAAATGACAACAGTTCCAGTTGATTGCCAATACTGTACAGCATCACTTCTTGGGAAGAAGTATGTACTAAAGGATGACAACCCATACTGCGTTCCGTGTTATGATCAGATCTTTTCTAACTATTGTGAGGAGTGCAAAGAACCAATTGAATCAGATTCCAAGGTAGGTCTCATCTCAGTTCACAGAATTCCTGCATATTAACAGCAAATAAATGCTTTGGAATGCCTCCTTTCATTTAGTGTTGACTTTCGACACTATTTCCTTGCTACTGGATATAAGGATCTTGAAAGTCACCATTAATCAAGTTCCAGTCACTATGCTTAGCCCTGTGAAATATAATATATGCTTTAATCCTCACATAATCTTATGAGGTACTTTAGGATGCTAAAGATTAAAGAAGTTAAGCTATTTGCCCAAAGTTACATAGCTAGAATATTAAGTTGTTTCTAGAATGACAACAGTATAAATAAATATGTAAATAATGAGAGGTGGAAGGATTCAAAATCTGTATTTTCTGACTTAAAAATCAGCCTCATTTCTACTAAACCCCATTGTGCCCACTACTCCTACAATATTCATTATTTTTTTCTTTCTTCCTTTCTTCCTCTTATTTCTTTTTTGCCTTTACTTTAGTAGAGTGGTGGTATTTTTTGTTTGTTTATAGTTTATAAAAGGAACATAGGGAAAATTTGAAGAAATAGGAAAGAATTTCATTTGTTTTCCAGCTGCCTTTAGTGACCCTTCAAGAAAGCCCCCGGCTCTGGCTTTTAATTACCCCAGAGAATCTCCTCTCAGTGGGTACCAGTATCAATAACAACTTTCCCTCAAGCTAGTAGCATAGCCTACTGGCAGTGGAGGCCCAGGAGTGCTTAATTTTGTCATAAAAATGGTCTGTTTTGTCACAAACACATTTAATTAACTTTTATTTACTGTCCCGAAGGATCTCTGTTACAAAGACCGGCACTGGCACGAAGGATGCTTCAAGTGCACCAAATGCAATCGCTCTTTGGTGGAAAAGCCCTTTGCCGCCAAGGACGAGCGCCTGCTGTGCACCGAGTGCTACGCTAACGAGTGCTCCTCCAGGTGCTTCCACTGCAAGAGGACCATCATGCCTGGTAAGACCTCAAGGGAGCTCCGGGCTCTGCTGAAGCCGCGAGCTGTTCAGCAAGTGCCAGCACGTGAGGCGTGCAGCAGCTCACAGTACCCTGGTTTCTAGATAGTCCTCCTTTTTCTTCTGTCTTCATCTCCTTTAGTGTACTTTAGAAATAAAAAGATCGTTCATCATTATTCTTGACTAGGTAAATTACAGTGTTCTGTGTATTTTCATGCAACCTAATTTATAGAAACTTTTCAAACCAGAACCTGAGCCATAGCATAAAGACAAAATTCATACCCATAACACTACATTAAACACCCTCCCCTAAGCGTAACCAATGACAGCAGAAAGAATGAGTCGTCATAGGAGATTGGGGACAACTGTCATTTTGTAGTTCAATGCAGACTGGTTTGAGGGTCAGTCGTTGTTATTCTCTCTTAGGGAAGACAAGGATCCATGGGAATCATTCCACTTTTAGCAAGCCTAATTCTCTGTATTTTGATTCTCTTCTCAATCCCTGTGGACAGCCGCATAAGAACATAATTCATTCTCTGTCTCTCTTTCTCTCTCTCTCATTTTCTTATTATGGATTCAAAGAATTTTTAGGAGGCCATAACTGCACAACATAAATCTCAGGAGTTGTGACCTGGGCATTTCTAATATCCCTGTAACGATTATTATGGCTTAATTTATCTGAACCACATGCAGCCATTCAAAGTCTCTACTTAAAGCACTTTCACATCTCCAAAGGGCAGCTTGTGCAGGGCTCGAAAGCGCTTGCAGTGAAAGA
>RJWJ010005534.1:0-67685 GCA_004363605.1 Indri indri
AACATGGTGGTGTGCCCCTGTAGTCCCAGCTACTTGGAAGGCTAAGGCAAGAGGATAGCTTTAGCTCAGGAGTTTGAGGTTGCAGTGAGCTATGATGATGCCACTGCGCTCTAGTCCAGGTGACAGAGAAAGACCCTGTCTCAAAAAAATAAAAATAAAAATAAGAGTATATACTGAGGGAGGAAAGAGGAGAACTGTGCCAGGTATTTTCTGTTTATCCTTCCAGATCTCTCCTCCCCTCTCTCTGCCCAAGTAGGTGGACCCATGTTGATTACACCAGCAGGTTCCCTTGCCCTTTGGCTCTGCTTGGTTGATCCAGTAGGACAGTAGAGGGAGGGAGGAGAGTAAGGTCAGGTTATTTATTTCTCAGGCTTCCTCCCGGTGGGCTTGCCTCAAGCCGCCTGTGTCCTTCAAGTGAGGGCTTCTGTGTGGCCCCCTCCTCTTTCATTTTAGCAACCCCCACCCCAGCTTCATGCTCTCAGTCCTCAGAGGCCCTGGGTTGGTGCCGTGTCCCATGTATCCCCCCTGCGCCTGCCCACAGCTTCATAAATAGTCCTGTTATTAAATCTCCTGAATTATCCTAATTGGAATATGCCATCTGTTTTCTGTTTGGACTCTGACTGATTCAAGAACCTATTAAGAGATAGACACAGGAGTGTGGCAGATGGAAATACAAATATTACTTTTATTACCATCAAAGCTGATACTGGACAATATGGCTTAGGTCTGCCAGGCCAGCAGGTTTGCTAACATCCCACCCCCGAGGTCAGCCCTGCGAGGCCCTGTCCCTGTGAAACTCAAGGGCATGGAGGAGCAGAGCGGGACAGAGGGGGGTGGGAGGGATGAAGCTGAGCCTGGCATTTCGGCTCCTCCTTTCTGCCAAAGTCACCTGCTGGTTGAGTCACTCGCTCTGCGCAGGGGAAGACTGAGAAGCGGGGCCAGAGGCCGGGAGACCTGCTGCGGAAGGGCCCCTTTCACAAGGAAACACAAAACCCGATAGCGCCAGATTTTGAACAGCGAATAAAACCAAAAGGTAAACAAAAAACAGCCAAAGACTTAACATGTAGAATTTTTATAAAGAACTACAAACTGATTAATTAACAATACTGGGAATCCAATGGCAAAGTAGACAAAGACCACAAATAAGCAATTCGCAGAAGAGGGAATAATGACGGCTGGTAAACACCTGGAAAGATGTTCAACCTCAGTAATAGTCAAGAACTTGATTTCTTAACAATGTTTTTTTCCCCTTCAGAGTGGCGAAATTTCTAAAGGCTGATGTTATCAGGTGCTGATGGAGATGCAGGGAAACAGGCACTCTTGTAGGTGTCAGTTGGAATGTAAATCGACAAGGCTGAAGAGCCAGTTAGCAGTGAGTTACAACTTTCAGAGTGGGTACTCTTCACTGCTGGGGATCTATCCTGCAGAAATGCTCTTATTTGTATGCAAAAAAAAAAAAAAAAAGCATAAACCAGGGTGTTTATCATTTGTAATAGTAAAGATTTGGAAGCAATCTTGTTATCTATCAAGAGGGAAATGATAAGATCTTTATATTTTGGAATAAAATACTGTTAAAAGATTGGCCAAAAGGAGAGAGAATAATATAATAAGGTAGATTTTATTTATTTATTTATTTATTTATTTATTTATTTATTTATTGAGACAAAGTCTCACTCTGTTGCCCAGACTAGAGTGCCGTGGCATCAGCCTAGCTTACAGCAACCTCAAACTCCTGGGCTCGAACGATCTTTCTGCCTCAGCCTCCTGAGTAGCTGGGACTACAGGCATGCGCCACCATGCCCGGCTAATTTTTTCTATATATTTTTAGTTGTCCAGCTAATTTCTTTCTATTATTTTTTCTTTTTAGTAGAGACGGGGTCTTGCTTTTGCTCAGGCTGATCTCGAACTCCTGAGCTCAAACAATCCTCCTGCCTTGGCCTCCCAGAGTGCTAGGATTACAGGTGTGAGCCACCGTGCCCGGCTGGTAGATTGATTCTGTATGTTTTTTTTCCCAAGGAAAGACTTCCTATCTATACATTGCTAAGGGGAAAAAATAAGTTGCAAAAACACACACATAACACTAAGGGTATTATTCATGGTGTAAAAATTAAACAAGGGAAGGATACGATTCTGTAGTACGGGTTACTGAGATTTTTCAAAATTATGAACTAAGAAAGAAACTTAAAAAAATTTTATATGTGTACCCTTTGAGCCATACACATGCTGGTTGTACTTAAATAGGTTTAAAGTTTGCATGTAGTTGGCTGTGCAATTAGTTAATGTTCCCGTAGTTAAGACTACCAAGAGCCTGGTGTGTTGCTAACAGCGCGCACATGTAAGGGAGGGGCACGAGAAGGGTTTCTGGATGTGCTCCAACCACCCAGTAATAGAATAGAAACTAAAGATAAAGGGCCGGTTATAGGAACTTCCTTTTAAAGATAAGAATGTATAACATGGAACAGCAAATATTATAATATTCTTCCAAGAATATGGATGATCGCTCATGCGAGCATAAATTTTGTAAAGTGATTCAATATTGTTTTGTATAATGATGTTATTCAATGTACTATGTGTGTGTGTGTGAGATGATTCTTTTAAAATCTGCTGAAATTTTTAGTTATAGAGTTCTAATGTGGATGTACCATGGATATTCCTGTACAAATGCTTGGCTACAACAGAAACCTACGAAAGAAAAAATTTACCCAAGATTTAGTTTTCTTTTTTACACTGTTACAAGCTGTCATGAATCCATGTGTTATGGACTATTACTAGTAAAATTGAGTAAAGTAGGAAAGTTCAATTCTGAAGCCTTAGAAATGCAGGCTCAATGGCTCAAAAAATAATAATAATTGAGTAACACTTGAATGTTGATATTCTTAAATCTAGACAGCTGTAACTGTCTAGAACAGCGAACACATGGTTAACACCCAAATGAACACATGGTTGGGTGTTAAAATAAATAACATGATATATGGAATCTGATTTGAGCACACTGTATAAAAATGGCAGAAAGACTGGTACCTCAAGAAAGTTAAATAGAAATAGAGATGCTCTTACATAGAGCAAGGTGGGAAAGAGTTTAATGAAGATTGGGTGAAATAAAAAACATTAGCATAAACTCATGACTTTGAAAGACAGATTCCCTCTTAGACACTGAAATCCCTACGTTGCTGTGGGGTCACCCAGCCTACTGCTACAAGTTATATGAAATTATATAAATTCATGAAATGCTATAAATATATAGCCCCAGTGCCCCAGGGTTTGGGTCTTTAAGTTGATTTTTACCAAGAGAACCAAGGATTTGCCGAAATGTGCACAATGCTTGGTTTTTGGTTGGGAAAAGAAAGCCGGTTCAGGGACATCTTGACTTTGGAAAGAGCTAAGATGAAGCCAGAAGGCCAGCCTGACTGATTCCCCTATAGAGGCTCCAAGTCCTGAACACAACGCCTCCCTCAGTTTCTCTTTGCCACTTCTCTCTGCACATTATCTGTATTGTCTCTGGCTGAGTGTCCCCACAAGTATGGTTCTATTAGAAGGGAGAAAAGAGGGAATAGATTTTGGCCGGGCAACCTGCAATGTCTATAACAGGCATTGTGGTTAGTCCAGCTTGGGTCAGTTGCCCACTCATTGACCAGTCACTGTGGCTCAGAAGAAAGAATCCCATAACATGGCAGCATCTGTTCACACCTTACGGTGAAGAAGTAAGTGGTGAAAGTGACATAGTTCCCCCAAACAGGGGAACTGTTCTCAGAAAAAGAGATCCTCTATCAGTTATCTATTGTGGCTAACAAATTACCTGCAAACTCAGTGACTTAAAACAACAAATATTTACTACCAAGAGTTTCTATGGGTCAGAAAACCGGGTGTGGTTTAGCTGGGTGTCTCTAACTCAAGGTTTCTCACAAGGCTGCGATCAAATTATTGGCCAGGGTACAGTCATTTTAAGGCTCAGTTGAGGGAGGATCTGCTTCTAAGCTCACTCATGTGGCTATCAGCAGGCCTCAGGTTCTTGCCAGCTGTTGGCCAGTGTATTAGTTTGCTGGGGCTGCTATAACAAAATACCATAGACCGAGTGGCTTAAACAACAGGCATTTATTTCACAAAGTTCTGGAGGCTGGGAAGTCCAAGATCAAGGTGCCAGCAGATTTGGTTCCTGGTGAGGGCCCCCTTCCTGGCTAGCAGACGGCTGCCTTCTTGCTGTGTCCTTACATGGGACAGAGAGAGAGAGATCAAGTCTCTCTTCTTCTTCTTACGAGGACACTAATTCCATCATGGTGACCCCACCCTGATGACTTCATCTAAACCTAATTACCTCCCAAAGGCCTCACCTCTAAATACCATCACATTGGTGGTTAGGGCTTCCACATATGCGCGTTGTGGGGACACAAACATTCAGTTCATAATAGCCAGAGACATCAGTTCCTTGACATACAGGTGTGTCTGTCCACAGGGCAGCTCACAAGGCAGCTGGTTTTCCTCAGAGCAGGTCAATGAAAGTGAGAGAAGGCTCCTAAGACAGAAGCCGCAGCCTCTTTGTAACCTAATCTCTGAGGGGACATCATGCCACTTTTGCCATGTTCTATTTGCTAGAAGTGATTTCCTAGGTCCAGCCCACAAATAAGGCAAGGGGAATACCAGGAGGCAGATATTGGGGACCATTTTACAGACCATCTCTCACAGGTTCTGGGCAGATAATGCAATAAACGACCACTACACTGAGCAGTGACAAGTTGAGTCTAAAAAAGCAGTAATTATAGTCCAAAGTATATGAACAATACAAACAAGCTGAGTCTGTAGGAAAACCTTGAGATCATAATGACATCACAATGAAGATGTTAATATATTAATAAAATGTGCTAACAGGTGGTAGTAATGCACACATAAATGTAAGCTATAGAGAAGAGTGATAAAATTAACATACACGACTGAACCACTCAATGTAAGAGAAGGGATAGCTAACACTCTCAAAGTCTCCAAAGCCATCTCTTCCCTCCCCCTCCAGATGTCACCATCCTGTTTAATTTTGTATCATTTTTCACTTTATTTTCTTCATTGTTTTACTACAGATATTTGTATCCTAAACAAGATATTGTTTGATTTTCCCTGCTTTTGACTTTATATTAATATAGATGGAAACATACTGTGTGTATTTCTCCGTGATTTGCTTCTTTCTCTCAAGATTATGTTTCTGAGATTTATCCATTTGATGCCTTCACACTGACGTTTTCAATTTGAACCAAACTTCACTAAGCTCTTCATATATTGCTTTAACACAAGAGCAAACTCCGTATTCTCATTTGAGCCACCAGCTTTCTCTTTGCTTTTACATACAACACTGTATGATTATACTGCAACTCATTTATTAATATATGTTTGTAGGGACCTTTGAGTTAGTTCCATCTTTTTGCTGCTGGGAACATCATTTAACTTGTTTCCTGGTACACTGTGCAAAAGTTTCCTCCGAGGATACACTTGGGAAAGGAACTGTTGGATCAGAGGCATATCAACAGTGAATAAATGTTCCAGTTGTTCCAAATCCTATCCAACATTTGATATTGTCTTTTATTTTTGCCAATCTGGAAGTTATAAAATGGAATTTCATTGAGATTTTGATTTGCATTTCATACATGAGTCGTAACATGTTTACCGCATTGCCAAATGCTATCCAGTGATCGAATGAGACTCTGAATTATATACTCAAGTTTTAACCATCATCCATGCAAATACTTACAAATTCTTGTTACCTTAACATCACACCTGTACAGATTCCTCGGTTAAAAGTCAAGTGCAAAGAATCAACATTTGTGATAATAACTTAGGGTAATGCCTGTGATGCACAGTGGTATAAGACATAGAAGTCAAATGGTGAATAAAGCAAGTGATTTTCATGGACATTGTGCTTCTTACGTATTATTTCGGTATATTATGTGAAAGTGTTGTAAGGGAATTAAGGAGAAAATTGAGTCACGTACATCTAGTTTATATATCATCTCTGCTGCGCTGAAGGATGTACAAGGAAACAAGGGATAGACCACTGGGGGTTGGACAAATTTTGTTCCTGAGACAGAGCCCTGCAGATGGTGGTGCTTTCAAAGTCTTAAATAAAGTTTGCATACTCAGAGATTTACAGGGAAATGTTAATAAAGGAATTACTTCCCTTAGATGTTACTCTGTATTGTCAACTTTGGATTGTAAACATGCTATAAAGTTGGGATTGATTAAAATGTTAAATTTAGCAAGGTCACATCCTAATTGGACTATACCCATGAAACACGTTCCAGGACAAGCCAAAGGTCCAAGTATAAAGCCAGCTGCACATGGGCAAGAAATCAGGTGATCAGTAGTAGCTGGTGGCAGTCTGTTCTTGGAGGCGGAGCTTGGAACCTGCATGGATCAGCCCGCGCCCCAGGTGTCTGAGTGGACCTGACTGGGCATGGAATTGAGCGCTGACAGCACGAGCAGTGGAAGCTGGGTGCTCCTATGCTGCACTTTGAGCTTCTCTGTCAAAGATATCACAGAAAATAGATCCAGATGACTTTTACTCGTGTATTGTTGGAATATAAATTTACATTTTTGGAAGGAAATTTAGCACAGCCATCAAGAACTTAAATATGTTCCTATTTTTTGACCATGTAATCTATCCATAAGAACCTGCCCAATCAGTTGGGTGATTGTAGACGTAAGTAAAATCAAATTATCTCATGAAAAATTAAGAGTCTATACACACGCAGAAACCCAGGAAACTCTAAGCATCCCAGCCTGGGGAAGTGCACAGACCTGGGAGCAGCTATGGGTTTGGGCAGCCTGGGGACACCAGGGGTTTCTCAGTGTGCTACCTCCACTCACAGGACTTGGTTACCCTCCTCCCTGCTCTAGCTTTCCTTTGCCATCCTATTTTCTGACACCACCACCTCTTAAATTGACTCTCAGCATTTCCTTGTTTGAACTCTCGAGAGGGGAATCTGGCCAGATTCTCTCTCCAAACTACGTGAGAGGTCTTGACCAGTCTGTAGACTGGCTGCCCTTGGATCAGGTGTCCTCCCGTGGTCCAATCAGCTGAGGCTAGGACGGGACAGCCCACCCATAGCCGCTCAGTGCGGTGACCAGTTGAGGTGGCAGTTTTCCTTATAAAAGACAAACACAGTGAACGGACAAAAGCTGTGATGGACATCTCTAGAAAAGGAACCTAAGAAAAAGATTCAGCGATGGGGACTAAGAGGTGTATTAAAGTGCTCTTATGGTATACACACGCACGCTATCCAATGACACAGTAGTATGGTAATTGTGGGCTAGCTGGGTGTGCAACAACGAGCAGCTAATGCATTGACTATTCAAGAACACGAGGAAACGCTCACAAATTAATATTACATTAAAAACAGGCTGTAACACCGCATGTACAGTATGATCAGAATTTCCAAAGAAAAGTATTGCATTTATTTTTTAATTTGTAAGAGAAAGTTAACGGGTTAGTGTTGTGATAACTGGTGGTATCAAAGTTCTTTATTTGGTCACACAGCTTTCAGACGCTCCTTAATGAACAGATACTGCTTTTATAATTAGGGGAAATGCTAAACACTGAAGCGCACGTTCTTTAGTTTAAGCTGGCCCCGGGCGGCCGCGCTCTCCGGCCCCGCCCCGTCCGCCCCCCGCAACTCCCCGCCCCCACCCCGGCAGAAGGCACTTTCCTGGGCTTCCCCGGGGTTCTACAACACGTCGCTTTTCTAGCCCCAAACAGCACGCGTGCATTCGGAGGGCCAGCAGAGGGCTCCTGTCGCGCTTGCGGCGCCGCCTGGCCCCTGGGGCTCCCGAGGGCTCTGGGCGCCACCTCCCCGGGCGCACGCCCTCCGCGCCCCGCCTGCCGCCTTCCGGTCGGCTCGCGGACTCTGTCCGGCCGGTCCTCCCGCGACATGGCTCCGCTGCGCTTCTCGGCCAATCTGTCCTGGCTGTTCCCCGAGCTCCCCGACCTCCCCGCGCGGCTCCGGGCGGCGGGCAGCTCGGGCTTCGAGGCCGCCGAGGTGGCCTGGCCGTACGCGGAGCGGCCCGAGGCGCTGGCGCGCGTGGCGCGGGAAGCGGGGCTGAGGCTGGTGCTGATCAACACGCCCCCGGGTGCGCCGCGGGGCCGGGGTGCGGCGGGGGAGGGGCGGGGTGCCCGAGCCCGGGGCTAAGGCCCATTCTTTCCGCAGGAAACCGGGAGAAGGGGGAAATGGGGCTGGGGGCCGTTCCCGGGAGACAGGCGGCCTTCCGAGAGGGACTGGAGCAGGCTGTGCGTTACGCCAAGGCTCTGGGCTGTCCCAGGTATCCCTCTGCCCTACCCACCCCCTGTGAGACCCATGACCCTGCGGGAGGTTTGAGTCAGGAAGAAGAGGACGCCAGGTTTGAGACGCCCAGAAGTCTGTCTGATGTAATCCTAGCACTCTGGGAGGCCGAGGCGGGCGGATTGTTTGAGCTCAGGAGTTCCAGACCAGCCTGGGCAAGAGCGAGACCCCGTCTCTACTAAAATTAGAAAGAAATTAATCGGACAACTAAAAATATATAGAAAAAAAATTAGCCGGGCATGGTGGTGCATGCCTGTAGTCCCAGCTATTTGGGAGGCTGAGGCAGAAGGATCGCTTGAGCCCAGGAGTCCGAGGTTGCTGTGAGCCAGGCTAACACCACGGCACTCTAGCCTGGGCAACAGAGCAAGACTGTCTCAAAAAAAAAAAAAAAAAAAGAAGTCTGAGCGCACTGGCCCTTCTCTGCCCCTGTGGTCCTGGTCCTTTGTAAATTGCCCTTTGTGTTTTATCTGCCTTGTGTCATTCTCTTTGCCACTTTTTCATGCTTATCCCATGCAGAGACCCCATGCTGGGAGCTCAGTCTGTCCAGGGAGATAGCAAACTAAATATTCCCAGCAATCCATTCAAGGTCGGGCTTATTCAAGCAAGCTGTGCGAGCAGAGTGGACACCCGGCAGTGATGCTGGAACTGAGTATTGAAGGAATGGGTGTTTTCTTGAAGGGCAGGAGGTAAAGAATATTCCAGCCAGTCATGCTGTAGCCAGAGGCAAGAGGAAGCCTGGTATGTTCAGCAGAGTTCCTGAGGCTGGAGATGTAGCCTGCTGGGGTTGGGAGGGCCTGGAATTCTGCTTGAAGCTGGATGTGGCTGAGAAAGATCAGGAGGTGATGGGAGGAGGCAGAAGGCTCAAAGTGGGGCTATCAAATGTCAAACCCGGCAGAGCCAAACAGGCTGCGAAGGAACTGGCAAGAGGAGTTCATTACTGGAGAGTGGTGGCGCCAAAAATCAGATGGGAGAAGGCTGAGAAGTAGATGCAAGGAGAGGAAGTGGAGATGGACTGCCTGGAATACCGGAGGAAGGGCCAAAATAACTTTGGAAAGAGAGACTTTAATGTGCTTATCAGGTTGAGAAGGACCAAGGGGAAGGAGAGATTGAAAGTACGTGAGGCAGGAAGGATGGGCTGACTCAGAGGTGTCTGGGAAAGGGCTTGGCCTTAGGCTGTCACGGGAGTGTCTCTGAAGGTGCTGGGAGGCCCGAGCATCCTGGCCCAGGTGGTGCTGGATTGGAGACCTGGGGAGATAGGTGGGTGAGGGCTGGCCCAGAGAGCCAGGGGAGTGGCCTCCAGTCCTTCTAGTCTTCCCCACAGGATCCACCTGATGGCTGGCCGAGTACCGCAGGGGGCTGATCGAGCAGCACTAAGGGGTGAGATGGAGACAGTTTTTCTGGAGAACCTGAGGCACGCAGCTGGGGTTTTGGCTCAGGTGAGACAGGTGGAAACACATACATATGTGTGTGTGGTAGTGGGTGGAGGAGGGGGCCCACAGTCGGGACACAAGTGAGGCACTGGCTCAGGTCAGAGGGACAGGTGAGGGTCTTGACCAGTGACTGCTAGGAGACAAACGTGGGGAGGAGCCTTGTTCACAGCATCCAACATGGTACTAGGAGAACCTCGTGGGACTGCTGGAGCCCATCAACACCCGTGTCACTGACCCCCAGTACTTCCTGGACACACCCCAGCAGGGTAGGACCCCAGCCCTGGGCCTGCCCATGTCCTGTTTGGTTCCTGTGGTCCCCTGAGTCTCACGGCCCCTCCCTGGCTTCTCCCCGCAGCGGCAGCCATCTTACAGAAGGTTGGAAGACCCAACCTCCAATTGCAAATGGTAAGTGGGAGGGCCAACTTCACGGAGGGCCCATGTGCTCCAAATCTGGGAAGGGTGGTGGGGGCCTGAGGGGTCTCTGACTGTGGTATTCTCCTCCCCAGGACATATTCCACTGGCAGATCATGGATGGGAACCTGACAGGAAACATCCGGAAGTTTCTGCCCATTGTTGGTGAGAGGGTCTCTCCCTTGCCAACCACTTCCAAGTCTGCTGTGCTGCCTCCCACCCTCTCAACCCCCACATCTGTCCCCAGGGCACGTGCAGGTGGCGCAGGTCCCGGGCCGAGGAGAGCCCAGCAGCCCTGGAGAGCTGAACTTCCCCTATCTGTTTCAACTGCTGGAAGATGACAGCTACAAAGGCTTTGTGGGCTGCGAGTATCAGCCTCTAGGTGAGGGTGGGGTGAAGCTCCAGGGGTGGCCCTGGAGGGACAGGTGTTGAATGGGGGCTGTTTTTCTCCTTGTGGGGTGAGATGCCACTGCCTCTCTCTCCTGGCAGGAGACACAGTGGAGGGCTTGAGTTGGCTACGTTCATACTGGGATAGGCAGGGCCACCCACCGGCTGGCCAGTGAGGTCCTGCACACCACCGACCCACCTCTTGGAGACAGTGAGTCGGCATGCCGACTCCTCCTCTAAATTAAAGACAATCTGCTGAATGTTTTCATATGTCTATGTTATAGGGGTCAGGGCCGGGGGGACACACAGTGTCTAACACTTCAGTTTCTCTGGGTTGCTTCCCTCCCCTTGAGAAGGGACATACAGCCCATGGTCAGATCCTCCAGCTGGTGCCAGGGTTGCCGTGGAGGCAGGAGAGCTTTGGAACTCACCTCCTCACTTGAGGATGAGAAACCAAGGGTCTGGGAGCAAAGGGACTTGACAGTGGTCACAGGTGCTTCACAGGCAGAGCTGGGATTGGAACCAAGGTGTCTTATCTCAATGGCAGTGTCCAGCAGTGATGCCCAAGCAGGATATGAAGATCAGAGGGCTCCAGAGGGGCAGGTGGCTGACAGTGAGCAAAGCCCAGGGGTAGGATTCAGGCAGGGGAATCTGGGGGTGAGTGCCTGCCACCTGGGGTCAAGAATGCCTGGGACTCCACCAGGTGAGCAGGAAGGACCTCCCTTCTGGAAGGGCCCAGGGTGGCCTCAGAGAGTTGACCTGACCCTCTGGAGCCCTGGATTGGTCAGCAGCTATGAGTGTTTGGGGAGGTCAGTCCCTGCTGCCGGGCTGGGGCAGCAGACCCCCAAGACATAGTCACAAAGCCTTTGGTGTTACTCAGTGTCTGGGCTTGTCCCGAGGCCCAGAACGGCTGGCCAGTCCCACGTCAGGTGGGCAATCTTGTAGATCCACGATCTGAGGAACAGTGACATTCAGTGGTCCACTCCCTCAGAGGAGGCGGGTCCACAGGGTGAAACAGGCCGTGTTGATGACGGATTCCAGGTGGTGGTAGGTGGAGACCAGCTGGGCAGGGGGGCTCTCGCTGTCCTGGGGCTGTACTGGGAAGGGCTCTCGGAACACCACCGTCAGGGACTGTGGGGAACACAGTAGGGGTGTGGTGGTGAGAGGTGGGCATGGGTGGGGACGGGAAGCAGGGTTCAGGGAGAGTGGCAACCGAGGCTCCGTGGGCTCTGAGGTGGAGCATTTGGAGTACAGCTTCCCACTGGGCTGACACAAAGGCCCCCGCCCCTGTTCTCACCGTCTTTCCCAAGTGGGAGTCCAGAAACACCAGCACAAAACAGTCAGTGAACTTCTGATTCAGTACAACCTGCAGCGAAAGGAGACATGAGAAGGTGACTGAGATTTGTGTCACCTGTGGAGGCACAGACCCTCTGTAAGGCATCCTGTGGAGATGGGAGGATGAGGAAAGGCCTACTTCCATCAACAACCTAACCCCACCTGCACCCAAGGTCACTCAGGAAATGGCTCCAAATTGAAGCTCAGCCTCATCCTCTCTGGCCCGCTAGTCAGCCTGTCTGAGCATCACCAGGACAAGTGTCACACTTGATTATTCTCGAGGCCCTGCACAAAGCCTGGCACCCTAAAGCCAATCAGTAATGGAGCATGGTCTAGCCCTGGTGCGAGCCCTCCTTGCGCCCCCATCCTGGGTCTCTGATCTCCCTGGTGCTCAGCTGGGTGATCCATCCCTGGCTGATTTCTCCTCCCACTGCTTCAGATAGCACCTGTCCACACAGCTGCTGTCTGGACCTCTCCTGGGCTCCAATCCCCGATGCCCACACACCTTGCAGACAGTGAAGGTCCTCACGTACCTCAGACTCCACTCGCCCCAAGCAGGATGCGTTGCCTTTCCCCCAAACCCACTCCTGCTCCAGCCCTCCTGCCACCCACAGGAGCACCCCCGTCTGCCCACGCCCACTGACACTACTACAGCCTTATCCTGACCCCAGCCTCTCTGGATGACGCCCCTGCACCCTGAAACACACATCTTCTCACAAGCACTGTGCTGCAGGACCCCTCAGCAGGCTCCAACTCCTACTTTTTCATTTGAAGTCTTTCTCAAATGCCGCGTCTTGCAAACCTCAGTTCTTGCTGGGCCTGTCTCTTTAGTCTCTTTTAATTCCCCATGCTTGTGCCCATGACCATAGCTTTTTTCTATCTGTTTTTTATTTTTTGTTTTATTTATTTATTTTTGAGACAGGGTGTCATTCTGTTGTCCAGGCTAGAGTACAGTGGTGTCATCATAGCTCACTGCAACCTCAAACTCCTGGGCTCAAGTGATCCTCCTGCCTGAGCCTCCTGAGGAGCTGGGACTATAGGCGTGTGCTACTACACGTGGCTAATTTTTCTACTTTTGGCAGAGGCGGGGTCTTGCTATGTTGCCCAGGCTGATTTTCAACTCCTGGCCTCAAGTGATCCTCCCACCTTGGCCTCCTAAAGTGCTGGGATTACAGGCATGAGCCACCATGCCTATCCTCCTCACTTGTCCTTTACTGCAGTGGTCCCCAACCTTTTTGGCACCAGGGACCGATTTCATGGAAGACAGTTTTTCCATGGACCAGGGGTGAGGGTGGGGGGCATGGTGTGGAGCTCAGAGCGGTGATGCACGGCCCATTTCCTAACAGGCCACAGACCAGTACTGGGCAGTGGCCCGGGGGTTGGGGACTGCAGCTTTACAGCAATGCTTTCGAAATTAAATGTGCACACGAATCACCTGGGGAGACTGCTATTATAAAATGCAGACCCTGAGTCAGTAGTCTGGGGTGTGGCCTGAGTGTATGCATGTTGGCAAGCTCCCAGGTTATGCTGATGTTGCTGGTCTGAGGACCCCTCTTTGCGTAACAAGGCTCAAAGCCCAAGAGGTCCTTTCTGGGACACCAGCCTCTGAGATTAACACCTTATGATGGGCTGAGAGGACCTTGGGTTGTCAGTTCCAGAGCTTGGCCCTCAGGATCTCAAGCCAAGGTCTGTGTTCTTGGTGAGTCTTTGAGGGCAGAGCTCTCAGTTACTCCTCAGCAAATCACATGCTGTGGACTTGGTGCTTGAAGGGTTTTCCCGTATCTGTGTGGTTCCATTCCATCTAGGCCTCCTTCCAGAGCAGAGCTTGGTTAGGCTGAGGGGGACATCTGTCATCTCTGATGAGGATTTCTACTGTGTTTCCCCTTTCAAGGGAGCGGGAAGGGGACTTACCAGATACTGAGTTCCCAAGTCTGGGCTCTGGAAATGGCGACAGCTCTGGGGGAAGCGGCTTAGGAGAACCTTGATCAGGCTCTGGTACCAGGAGACCGTCATGGACAGGAAGCAGTCCTGGGAGAGGGTGCACAGGCCTGACTCTGCTGTCCCAGTCACCTCTGAGACTCCAGTGCTCTCCAGCCTGGCATTCATCCTAGCCCTTTCTGGGGCCCACGTCCCTTACCAGCT
The DNA here is from genome assembly GCA_004363605.1 of Indri indri. Classification (NCBI taxonomy): domain Eukaryota; kingdom Metazoa; phylum Chordata; class Mammalia; order Primates; family Indriidae; genus Indri; species Indri indri. The sequence goes on from RJWJ010005534.1 coordinate 14,021, forward strand.
GGGGGTCGATGTCCCCAATGGATTTGGCGTGGACTGCTTCTAGGAGCTCCTCCAGCTCTGCCAGGGCCAGGCGCCCTCCTAGTCGCAGTCGGTCAGGCCCTGGTGGCTCCAGCAAGAAGAGGCGCTTCCAGAGAGTGTCCCGGCGGCAGTGCCCTCCAGCCAGCCGCACCAGCTGAGCCAGCCGCGTCCGTGCCATGCCCACCTCTGCAGCCAGGGGTGGGAACAGAGGAGCTGGTCCAGGGGCTAGAACAAGCCCTGAGCCCTCCCCAGGGCTTCCGGCTGAGCTCCCAGGAGCCTCTGGCTCAGGGGGCAGTCTGGGTGGCTTCCGGAAGCGGCGCATGTCAGCAGTGAGTCTGGGGAAGAGCTCTCGTTGGCTGGTGAGCACCACGAAGAACTGCAGCCTGGGGTGGGGAGGAGGGCAGGAGAGTGGTGGTCACAGCAAGAGACACACAGGGCAAGAGCAGGGGCAGGCTGGGAAAAGGGCATGTTCAAGGCGGGGTCTGCTGACCGCAGAACGTGCCGCTCGGCCTCTCCTTGCTCCTCAAAAGGTGCAGCACAGTGACAGACAAGCAGAGACACGTCAAAGTCATCCTGGTGGCGAAGTCCCTCAGAGTCCAGGTAGGAGCCGGAGCTGTGCAGTGGGGGTCGGGGAGATGTCACCTCTCAGGTTCTGATGAAACCAACCCCACCCCCTCTGCCCAGGAAAACATGGGTCTCCCGACTGCAGGCACAGCTCCAACCTCAGCTTCCCCAGAGTGCGTGCGGGGTGCCCCCCACAGCCTCACCTGTGCCACGCCGACACCAGGGCATATTCGTTATGTTCTGGGCCCCCTGGCCGGGCCATACGCAGTGGCTTCATGTGGTAAGAGCTGGCGTGGTCAGCCACGTAGTTGTACAGCTGGTGGGCGGCAATGAGTGGCGTGGGGAGTTCCAGTGTCCCTGAGGGGCAAGTTACAGGAGACAGCAGACACTAAGCTGGGACAGACACACTGATGGGATGGGGTGTGCGGACGGGAGTTGCCAAGGCTCTGACTGGCCGGCAGAGTGGCTCTGCTTTTGTGGGGGGGCTCCTGAGTTCCGGTGGAACACTGAGATGGGACTAAAATAGCTCAGGACAGAGAGCAGGGTACAGGTGACATGCAGTCCAAACTTTGATATGAAACAGATTGTGAAGAACTGTAAGACAGAGACAGACACAGGACAGAAACATGGGGACCCAGTATGTGTGACATGAGGTGATCAACAACATGGGACCACTTGTTCTGGAGACACCTTGTGGCCTGTTCTTTTTCGGGCTCACTGGCTTGTCCTAGGACACCGACCTTGGTAAATGTGATTGCGGCCGAAGTGGGGTCCGTCAGGATGGTGGGCCAGGAAGTGTCGCAGGAAGGTGGTGAGGTGGTAGCCGTGCCGCAGCACCAGGTGGGCGCCCAGCACGTGCTGGTGCACGAGGCGCAGGTGGAAGTCATAGCTGAACGAGTGCACGTGCATCAGGTCCCGCACCTTGTCACACTCTTCTGTGAACAGCATGGACAGCTGGGGGGTGGCAGCAGGGGACGGGGTTAGGGTGTGGTAGCACTGGCTGCCTGGTACATGCTTCCCTCTTTCCGTGGGAAGAGGGAGCACAGCAGATTCCCCCTGTTGCTGTGGGCCCAGCACAAGCCCCTCTGCCAGAGTGGTTTCCATGGGAGGCCCTCTTTATTCTTTTTTTTGTTTTTGAGACAGAATCTCATTGTGTTGCCCGGGCTAGAGTGCTGTGGCGTCAGCCTAGCTCACAGCAACCTCAAACTCCTGGGCTCAAGCGATCCTCCTGCCTCAGCCTCCCAAGTAGCTGGGACTACAGGCATGCACCACCATGCCCAGCTAATTTTTTCTATATATTTTTAGTTGTCCGATTAATTTCTTTCTATTTTTAGTAGAGATGGGGTCTCGCTCTTGCTCAGGCTGGTTTTGAACTCCCCTCTTCATTCTAGTCTCACTTTTTTATACTGTCTGTGTCAATAACTCCTGGTTTACATGAAACTATGCCATTTTGAGAGACTGGGCCTTTTTACTCTGTCTCCCAGGTTCCACTAGAGTGTGGCACAGATGCTAGATGACCACAGGCCAGGCCAGGTGCTGTGCTGGACTGCCTTCTGCCTTGGTGCTACAGCTGAATACAGCTTTGCACTGCCCGCAGGCTCAGACTGGCCACTGGTGTGGTCACGGCAGCAGAATGAGCACTGACCTAGCCAGGCCACACTGCCTGGCTAATCACCTGACCAGCCGCCCACTACGTTACTCTGACTGCCCGCCAGATGGGGCATGGGGCACAGCATACTGGGTGCACGGACTGTGCCTCAGCCTCGTTCATCCACACCATATTCCTCTGTCCCCGCCACATACCTGAGAGTTGACAGCCTGCCCCATTGGGATCCGGGAACATTCCAGGGCAAACTGTTTGACACAGAAATAACAGCCCTAATGGGAGGGTGAAAATAAGGTCAGGAGGGCCAGAGACAGGTGGGTCTAGCTCTCCCCACTCAGTGCTCCTCCTGCTCACCTGGAAAGCCAGCTCCATGAGGATGATGCCCCCAGGCAATGCCCGCTGCAGGTGGTAGGTGGTGACCGGAGAGCCAGTGCTCTGAAGAAAGGAAAAAGGGGCAAGGGTTGGGGGCTCACCAGCCTTGAACCAGCAGTGGGAAGTCCCTTGGGTCCCTGCCTTTAATGGTGTCAGTCTGGGATCAGTGACCTCAGTACATCACTCAGGGTCACTGACCTCAGGCCTTAGGGAAATAATTCCACATCAGTGACACTGGTGTCTAGGGCATCTCAGACTTCACCGTTATATGACAATCGAGTTACCTTGGGGCTCCCATCAGCCTTGGTTTTTGGGCAGGAGAAGGAGCCTCGACCCTCAGTTCCAAGGATAGCCATGGCCCGCAGCCGGCTGGTGCTGCGAAAAGGAGGAGAGAGGAGAGGCTGGGAAGGCGGGTGGGGTGAAGGGTCATGGCTATCAGACCCAGAATCTGCTTTACATGGGATCGTTTGCAGGGAAGGGAACAGGTCCACAGAGGGGAAGGACTTGCCCAGGGTCCCACAGTGAGTGAGTGGCAAGGCTGGGCTGGAGTCCAGGTCTAGACTGCAGGGCAGGGCTCTCTCCACAGCAGCTGCTACTTCAGCGGGAGGTGAGAGCAGTGTTCAGTGGGGAGGGAGAGACCAAGTTTCTATTAGTGAGAGGGTACGTACGTGCAGGGCAAGAGGGGGTGATGCATGTCTAAGATTTAACTAGGAAAATTCAAGGAGATGCTTGATGCCTGGTTAGGCACTTTCCTTGGAGGGGAAAAGTGGTTCTTTTTTGGTTGGGGGACGGCAGTTTCAGCATTTCATAGGCCTGCTGCTCTTCATTTCTTAACTCGGAGGCAAGGGAAGAGAATCAGGGAAGGGACTGGGAACAAGGACACAAGAGAAGGGGTCAACCCATTCCTCACACCAAGGGGCTAGAAACCACTACAACTCTTGCTGGGGGTCAAAGCCTCTGGCAGAAGAAATGTCCCATTTCATCCCCAAGGAGATCAGGACAAGACTTTAGTGATTGGTGATCATTAAAGATTGGTGAGAAAAGAAGGCCTGACTTTAAATTTTGCTCTAGAAACATTTTTTTACCCCAGTGTCTTGTTTTAAAAAAAGAATTCAGATTTTAAGGAAAAACATAACTGAATGGCAAGTATGCAAATTAAAGTCTTTTAGAGACACTCCCGTAGCTGGGAATGGGCTGTCAGGAGCAGCAAGCCGCACAGCTCCTCCTCAGCATACCACGAGGGGCCGGCCTGGCCACTGAGAAAGGAGCGGGTGGGCCCAGGAGATGTGGGCAGGCCTCTCTTCCTAAGGCCCGGAAAAGAGAGGGGACCCTGGGAAGTGGACGGCTAGTTACAAGACGCAAAGTAATCGGAATTGGCTTTCTGCCCCCAGAGGTGTCTAGAGTAGGGAAGAACTACATTTTACGCTTACTAGCTTGAAAAGGTGTCCAACTGAAAACAGAGGAAGAAAATGCCTCCATAAACATAAAATGAAGACCCGAAAGTAACTGTGTATACTGTGAACAGATCATTTTTCCCATATAGGGGCTGGGAACACAGAGCAGGGGCCACAAAAATGTACATCTGAGATTTGGTACAGGATGGGAAAGATGGCTGCAGAGTTGTCCCCGAGCTCCGGGAGATGGAAGGTGGTGACACAGGGGCTGCCTATTTCCCCAGACTCAGACCTGTCGGGATTGGCCAGTGGGTGAACATGACCAAGAACAGGCCAAGAAAAGTGAGGCAGGTAGGCCCAGTGCAAGGTCCTGGGTGAGAAAAGGACTTTCCTGGGCCAAGAACCACTAAATCTCAGGAGAGGTCAGTGGCATGATCAGGGCAGGAATCACTAAGATCTTAGGAACATGTGTGAGATTCACATGTGGACGTACACAAGCATATAAGCACAGGATGTGTGTGCACACGAGCTTTGTGGGAACACAGTTCTGTGTATGGGCATGGCTGTGAGTTCATGAGCTCCACGAAGTGTGTGAGGTTTACAGGACATGCACGAGGGCTGCAGGAAGGTGTCCAAGACCCTCACGTGCATGTGTGCCAGCTGGGTGGGACGAACGCACACAAGCCTGAGTTGTCAGTGTGGAACTCTGCGAAGGGCCGTGGGGCCTCACCCGCAGGAGAGGAGGAGCAGACAGAAGTGGGGACAGCATGGGCTCACCTGCGGGCGGGCGAGGGGGGCCGCAGCGGTACCAGCACGAAGCCTATGCTCTGCAGATACTGCACATACTGCTGCAGGAAAGTCAAGCTCAGCTCCTTCAGCCAAGGTTCCTCTCGGGCCCCTGGTGGAGGCACATCCAAGGATTCGCAGCTTGCGGGGGCCTCTCGGCTCCCAGACCCTGACTCAGGGCGATGGCGCCGCTGTGGGAGTGAAGATTAAAGACTCTGTCCATTGTCAGCCACTCCGCTGGGGGTGGAGGAATGGAGGTCACTGTGGGATATACAGAGATCTCATAGAAGAAATTGGAAGTCTTAAGCCTCACCTGCCCCTCGGGGAGCCCAGATGTCTCAGGGGGCCCATGCAGCCAGGCAGCTGGGTCAAAGAGCAGGGCTGTTGCACAGTAATGCACCAGGCGGGAGGACTGCTTCAGGGTCTCCAGCTCCCCGGCCTGGAGAAATGGGGCAGTGAGTGCTGGAGCAGTGCCAGGGCAGGGTCACCGGGTTCTTGTGGAGGACGCAGGGTGGGGTCACATCTTGGGGTCACTCACACTGATGGGCATGCTGGCCGGGGCAGAACGCTGCTGCCAGGTTACAAACAGGTTTTCCATCTTCATCTGGCGCTCCAGCTCTGGGGGTTGGAGGCATTTGTACTAGTCCCAGGTGCTGTCAACCCTCTCCCTCCCGGCCCAGTACCCTTACCTCTGCGCTCTGTCATCTTGATCTCTAGGAACTGTTGTCCATGGTAGGTGACGGGATCAGGGGGTCTGGGCACAGGACCAAGTGTGGAGCTGGGGCGGGCAGCCGTGATATCCCTCAGGGCCTCATCAAAGGGAAATGTATCCAGGGGAAGGGGTCCCCCACCACGAGAGGACCCACTCAGCCAGCCCTGCTCACGGCTCAGTGGGGGGCTTGCACTCCGGATGAGGGTCTCCACTTCCATGGTCGGCAACAGGAATGGGTTTGGCTCCTGAGAGATGGAGAATCACAGTGGGTTCACAGCCTCTGCTCTCGGACCCTCTCTCCTACCCCAAGGCTTTGTCTTTCAGACTCTCCCTCCCTACTACCTCTGCCCTCAGACTGTCCCATCTCCCCTGCTTCTTAGCTGGTACTTCTTTAACTGACCCCTAAGTAGCCAGAACTAGAGGAGGGAGCCAGGGCAGCAGGCACCTTTTCGTCTCGCACTGGGAAGTCCAGCTGGCCATAGTGATGGAAGAGTCCAAGCTTCTGGCTGAGCAGGCAGAAGATAAGATGGGCTCGTGCATTCTGCCACTGCACGAGGCGAACCAGCGCTCGGCCCAATGCTGCCCCCAGGTCTGGAGCCCAGTTGTAGGTCAGGAGCTGTAGCTGGAGGTCAGGGGTCAGGGTCAGTGAGATCACAGGACCCCTCCTCCCACCCAGTCCCTGGCCCCACATTTACCTTCTTATCCACAACCTCCAGCAGCAAGAGTCTCTGCCGGGGAGCGTTTCGTCCTGAGCTCCCGTCACCTCCTGGCTCAAAGCGCTGCATGGCTTTGGCAGCTACAGGGTTAGGGAAGGGTACAATGGGGTCTGGGGGCAGATCGTCCTAGATCCAACCAACCTCCTTCAGGGTCAGAGACCACCGCATCAGTTACTCTGAACCCACTCTCCCCTAGGCCATGCCCTCACCCTGCTGGGTTGGTCTCCTCCACTGCAAGAAGTTCCTTCCCAGAAGCAGCAGATGCCTCTCAGCTGCTGGGTGGGAAGCTGGGCCCAGTTGCCCAGGGGAACAAGGACTGAAGATCTCTGGCTCTGAACCCCTACTGGGAGGGAGGGGTGGACAGAAAGGAGACATCCATGGCACCATTCCCTGGCCCAGCCTTTACCTCCCTGGGCCTAGGTTCCAGCCCAGCCTCCATGGGTTTGGCTTCTTACAGGCCCAGCTTTTAGGAAGTCTAAGGAAGTTCTCTCCAATTCCGTGAGATCCCAAACTCACAAATGCTGCTCAAAGACACGGACACTGGTGTCTCCAGCCATTGAGGTGACCAGAGTGGTGAACTCAGACAGGACGGATGGAAGGAGGAAGCGGGACACCATGTGGGTGGAGCTTCTGGACACTGAGGCGCACCCTGGAAGGCAGAGAAGTCACTGTGGGGCTGTGGGATGGAGACCAGGCCGGGGTGGAGGGATGGGGGCAGGGGCTGCGACCTCACCAATCTGAACCATAAACTCCATCCAGCGCCGAGTGACACGCGCAAATGCAGGATGCAGGGTCCCCACCTCACCCTCTTCTAGCTGTGTTGTCCGGCGTCTAAAGACACAGCAGGAGTAAGAGCCTCACATCCACACACGACACAGGCACGTTTGTACAAACCAACACCAGCCTGCGACTTCACACCCACGCCCTCTCAGGACACAACACACGACACGCAACACACGCACACCTTTGTCTTTGCGCTCCAGAATCCTGGCCTGGTGCCCGCTCAGTTCCACCGGGAGTCCGAACACTTTCAGTTTTGTGACGCCTCCGACCCCGGGTGTCCTCTGGCCGATCCAGGACAATGTCATCCGTTGTTTTGGGGGAACCCAAATCTCCACATTCTGTTTTACTCTGGGGGCAATGCAATGAATGAGGAAGAGCTACCGAAAGAGGGAAGCTATGGAAGGAGGAAGCGCTGTGGAACAGTAACAAGTTCGGAGGACTTGGAGGCCTGGGTGCAGACCCTGGCTTCCTGAAGGCTGAGCAGCCTCGGGCAGGTTACTTGACTTTCCTGAGCCTCATCTTCCTCATTGGTAAAAGCTCTACTTGTCTTGCAAGCTGTCATGAGGATCTGACAAGAAGAATGGAAGTGAAGGCACTTACTAAGTTGAGGCTCTCTCTACATCGGCAAGAACTTGCCATGTTCTGCAAAGTCCCATCCAGAGAACAGAGAAGTGTTTTTGTTTTTATTTTTGAAGAGATGGGGTCTCACTATGTTGCCCAGGCTGGAGTGCAGTAGCTATTCACAAGCACGATCATAGCCCACTGCAGACTTGAACGCTGGGGCTCAAGGGATCCTCCTGCCTCAGCCTCTCTGTAGCTGGGACTATAAGCACGTGCCACCATGCTTGGCAGGACAGAGCAATTCGACATAAAAGATCTATGGCAAGGCCTATAGGGGAGTTGGGGGCATGGGGGAGTGTAGGAAGAGCTAGGAGGCAGGCAGGAAGGTAGATGCCAACCCCACCACTTCCTCCCATTACCAGCATATCCCAGAAGCTACGCCGGCCAGCCTTGCTGGGTGGAGTCACAGGCTCCCCAGGGACAGGGGCAGGGGGAAAGGTACTAGCTCGGCCTGCAGAGTTCTTGGTTTCCAGTGACCCGCTCCTGAGACTTCCTGTGGACACCAGACATTAAAGACTCCCATCACTGATCATCCATCCCTATTCCAGACAACCTAGCCTCAAGACTGGTATGAGAGTGACTTGCCACTTACTCTACCTGTTGGTGAATGACAGTACATGGAATTGATAGTGTGCATGTGTTTGTGAGCTCCTGGTGATACAGTTCTAAGTGGGTGACAAACTACACTTGTTCTGCCAGTGTATCACCTTGATGATGCACAGACAGGGTCATGGCTAACTATGAATACGTGTTTCTCAAGGGGCCTCTGTCATGCTTTCCCTGAACTCCCCCTTTCCACTCTCACCTGCCACACTGTCCTGCCTAGATTTGTAACATTTTCTGGACCCCCAGGGGTCTCTTGACCTGCATACCTTGGGGAGTGTCCTCTGTACATAGTGAAGCTGGCAATAGCTGAAGCTCCATGATGGCATCTGCCAGGGCCTGGCGAGCTGCTCCCCGGAGCTTCTCCTCCAGCTGCACGATACTAATGTTCCCCTTTTCCCACACGTCCAATCGAAGCCGTGGGGCCCCATTCTGAGCTGGAAGAAAGAATGGAGGAGACTTAAGGGTGCCCCTAGATCCCACCCTACTCGCTACCCCTGCCTCCCACAGCATTAACTGAAACCCCCATACTCTGACCAAGTTGCCCCACCTGAAGGACTGTCCGGCATGACTGGGCAGCGAATGACCTGAGTCAGTTGCTCAAATTCCTCCTCTCGCAGTGGGTCTGGGGGCCCCGGAGAAGAAGGGGGCCACAGTGCCAGTGACATGGGGGCCCCTCCTTCATCCACAAAGGCTAGAGTGATGCAGGCGACCCCTGGGTAGACATCGACAGGAGGGCTCGGATCTGAGACTCGCAGACCTCCCCTCCTTAGGTCCCCCTCAGCTGCAAGGCTGGGAAAGGCCCTCTCAGCCACAAGAATGAGGAAAGGCTTTCCCACACCTGGCAGTGCCACAGGCCCATGCCTTGCACTGTACCTTTGCCCCCAGTGCCCTGTCCACCAGGCTTGTTATACAAGTAGATGTCCAAGTCAGGGAGGCCACCCTGTGGTGGGAGTGGATGCTGGGGAGAGAACAGCCACAGAGCACTAAGAGCAAGTCAGTGGACAAAACCCTCGGGGACGGCATCCACAGTGGGGAATGGGGTGCAGGTACACATGGGAGCACAAGGAGACACAGGAGGACAAAGGTGCCTGGGGAGGACGGGTGTATATGGGTCCACGGGCAAAGGTCTACGTGGGGGTGTCTGTAGAAAACAGTCCCACAACAGGGTGTGTGTGGGCAGGGGGCGTGGGTGTACACAGTGTGGAGAGAGATGACTGCAGTCTCACTTGGAAGTGGTTCCGGCTGTTGCTGTCTGTGTACTTGGGCGAGTGCAGGAAGATGAGCAGGTTCTGCCGCAGGTACCAGGCCAGGGCAGGAAGCCAGGGCCTGCAGGAGCGGGGTAGGGCCAGATGCAGCACCTCTGAGGGGAGACTTCCAGGAGGCTGGATGAACTGCAGAGTGGGAAGAGGACAGAGCTGAATGGGGAGTTTCCAGCCCAGACTGTCCCGGCACCTGCAGCTGAGCCTGGGAAGGATGCTGGAGTCTGGGAGGGAGCTGACCTCCACGTCAGCTGGTGTCAGCTTGCAGTTCCGAACAAGCATAACCGTGATGACGTCCAGTGTGGCCTCATCCAGGCGCCGACGCAGAACCCGCACTAGTTCATCCGTGATCTCAGGACCTTGACACAGCCATGTTGGGAAGGTGGGGACACTGGCAAAGGATCCAGCTACCCACACAGCAGCTGTTATACCCAAGACTCAAACAATCCCCCTGTATACTGGAGGCAGTATTAGGAGAGCCAGCTCTGGAGGGGGCCAGCAGCAGGCTGTAGTTCTGCCAAGCTACTCACTGTGTGACTGTGGACATGTGAATTTTACCTCTCAAAGCCTCAGTGTCCTCATCCATAAAATGGGAATTATAATAGCATCGCCCTCATAGGTTTGTTGGAAAGATTAAAAGAGAAGTTACGCAATCTTAGCCCAAGACTCAGTGCACGTTAGGTGAGCCGTAAGTATTAGCTGGAATATCCAGCTGCCTGCTGGACACCCGAGGCTCAATGTATCCCAAACTGAACCACCCTCTTCACCCCAAACCTGCCCCTGCTAGCAGGCTGGAGGCACCGCCAGCCCTCCTCACGGTCACCCAGCTCCTCTTCCCCAAGCTGCACCTCTATCACCTACAAGTCCTACCCACTAAACATCACAGGAGTCTGTCCTTTCCCACCCAGCCCTGCTTGAGAAAAGCCCAGAGCATAGCAGGAACTAGAGGAGAGGGCCCAGGGCAGAGTAACAGAAGGCTCTAAGAGACGTCCCAGAGGATTCTGGAATCTCATCTCGTCCCTTCCTTTCCCCCCTCCTTACCTGCCTGCCCTACGCCATGTACCAGCAGCTGGATGTGTCTGTCCACTTGGCCCACAGGACGAGCAGCATCTGAACTGCGGCTCGAAGCCATGTCTAAGGGAGAACGAGGACCCTACAGGGACAATTGTGGTCAGGGCCTGGCTCCAGGGAGCACAGGACAAGGGGAGCATGGGGGCACCAGGAAGTGGGAGTGATACATGCCGAGGCTTCCTCAGAGTAGATGGGCTCCTGGCTTCGGGACAGAGCTAGGGAAGGGGGCAGGGCATCCCCTTCCCACGGCTGGTCACTGCAGGATGTCTCCAGGAGCCTGTGAGAGAGTGGCAAGGTCTCTGTGCGTGCCTCCTCCCACACCGTCCCTGACTCATGCTTTACGCCACCCTCCCAGGGCCCCCTACCGAAGATAGTACACAGCCTTCGTTGCTCGCTCCTGATAAACAAACATATTCTTCCGGTTCACCACGGAGAAGGCATTGAGCACAGAGCGCAGGGCCTGGATGGCTGCAGGGGGTGGGGGCGGGGTGGGGATATCACAGGCTTAGGAAACTCCCTTTTCCAGATCCTCCCACCCCCTACCTGCCCCTCGTGCCGATCACATACCCCGAGAGACCCCCATGCTGGGCCCCATTTTGAGGCGTGAATGGACTCGAATCACAGTTCCCCACACAACGTCACAGGAGAAATGGCCAGGGACAAACTGCATGGTGGCTGCTAGGTATCCTCGGGGTGCACAGTTCTCATCCGCAGCATAATCTGGAGAAAGGGACAGCACAGGTTAGGGACAGGACACACAGCCCTCTGAACTGGCTTATTTGTCCTCACTCTCGCAGACTCCCTGTCCCTGTCCATTCCCCTGCAGGGAAATGATCACGTTGGGTCACAAGACAGGGCCAGGCAGAGGCGTGCCCTCCAGAAGATAAGCCATAGTATGAAGGTTCAAAGCGACTTACAGAAGGAGCCAGGGAGAGGTGTCAGGAAAGGCAAAGCATGAAGAAATCCTCAAGATGATGCCAAGAAATTCTGACCCTGTCATAAGGTATGTCACTGGCACTTTGTAACCCTGTGTCTTCATATGGAGTTGCAACAGTAATGTCATTAAAACAAAAAGGGAATGGTTGCTTATGCACACCAGCTGCGCAGTAGGGGAAAATGATGTCTTGTGCTTTGGAGGACAGCTATCCCAAAGAACCCAAAGGGTGGTCACAGTCCAACGCCTTGGTTGACCCTTTTCAGGTTTCCAGGTTGACAGGGAACCTTCCAGTAAGTCAAAGTGGCAGTCTGGTTTCCCAGAGAAGCTGCCGTCAGGTCTGAGCAGCATACAGGCTACCCAGGAGGCTGCAGAGTTTCCATGTAGACACTCTGGAACAGCATGCTGGTTGCTAAGGGTTTCAGGGGAAAAAATCTGGAGAGACTAAAATGAGCGAGGGCTACGTCTGGATTCTGACTGGTCTTACAGCTCCGGCTGCTGGAAGTCATTTTGAAGTGAAAGTGCTTGGCTGTCCTTGCGCATCCTCAATTTGCAGAAGATGCCTTCAAAGCCATGGGAGCCCACCAATTATGGGATTCTGCTTTGATATGGAATACATCCTGGGATGTGCTGAGAAAGATGCACTCTCCTGGAGATGTCAGAAACGTTTGGCTACAGACTTGCTGAGAATGTTAAAAATAAGAAGTGGTCTGATTTTAATTTTAAACCAGAAGGGACAACTGCAAAGGATGACATGGTTTAGCTTTTCCTCCATGAGTTGGGGTTAGAGGTCATCAGGAGTAGGAGAAGGGAGTAGAAGTGTCAAGACTTCAATTACCATCTTGAGTAGATCATCATGTTTCCTTACCATGCCCAGAAATCCCCAAGGGGTCCTCTGCCTGCCTGTCTGGAGGAAGAGCCAATCAGAAGGCCAGTTCTTCTACCATTTTTCTCATGCTTTGCCTTTCCCAGCACCTCTTCCTGGCTCCTTCTGTAAGTTTCCTCGAGATAGTTCTGGAATCCTTTGTGCTAGGACCTGTATTCCTGAGGGCACATCTCTGCCTGGCCCTGTCTTCTGACCCAATATGATCATCTTTTCCCTGCAAGGGAATAGACAGGGACAAGGAGTCTGGGGTAGTGAGGACAAGAAGGCCAGTTCCCAGGCTCTTTCCCTCTGGTCTTTTCTCACCTGGGAACTGACCCTACTTGTCCTCACCCCCACAGACTCCTCATCCCTGTCTATTTTCCTGCCAGGGAAAGATGATCTTTTTGGGTCACAGGACACAGCCAGGCAGAAGCATGGCCTTAGGACAGAGGTCATGGCCTGGTGCCCCTTCAATTCCCTCTTCTCCCCTGTACTCTTCAACGTCTCCCTCTCTATGGGCTCTTTCCCTATGGAACATAAACATGCTCAAGTCTCTACCTTATTTTAAGTGGAGTTTTAAAAGTCCCTTCCCTGCCCCAATCTTTTTTAGTCACTGTCATATCTATTTTCTCTTTCTCTTCGCTGCCAAGCTACTTGAAAGAGTGGCGATTCTCCACTCCACCTATCTGTCCTTTCTTTCATTGTTCAATTTCACCTGGTTTCTCTTCTCATCTGTCCACTGAAGCTACTTTCATGAAAGTCACTGATGAACACGCAGCCAAATCCAGTGATCCCTTTCTGTCCTATCCTCCTTGCTCTCTCTCCATGACTTGGCACCAATGACCAAGTAGTGAGGACTCTGCCCTTAGCTTCTCGCCAAAGTACTGCAGGGAAGTGTGGGCAGTAGCACTGCCCTGTGAGGGAAGCTGCTGGTGGCACCTCACCATCACTGGGCAGCAGGGCCCGCTGGCGGGAGTGGAAGGGGGTCTCACTGCGCCACAGATCTTCTTCACTCTCAGCCACCAGAAGGGAGTTACACACATGACTGTCATGAAGGTCCTGAAGAAGCAGTCTCTGGGAGAAGGAGCAAGGTGTCAGAGAACGGAAATATCTCCTCCTAAGTGGGTGGTGGTGGTCGGGGCGATCAGAGGCCAGAGAGAATGCCCACTATCACTGGGGGCCAGAGGTCAGAAAGAACATCTGTCTCACTGGGAGGTCAGAGATGGTGTCTCTCAGTCACAGAGCTCAGGGTTCTGAGAGTGAACTCCAGTTAGGAACACTTATCCCTGTTCTTTGCCAGAATCTGTTCCCTATTCTTCAGGTCTCAGATTAAAAATCACTTCCTCCAAGAAGCCTCCCTTGATACTTCAGATGGTCAGATCCCTATAATATGCTCTCATAGCAGTCTCTACTTTTCCTTTGTATAATTCTTCATAATTGTCATTGAAATAATTTGTGTAATTTAGTTGTTCCATGTCTCTCCCCCCTGCCCCCCACCCTGATTCTACACAAGCTCCAGAGTTAGTTTCCCTCTGTCAGGTTCACTGTTACGTTGCTAATGCTAGCACAGTGCAATGACAGGGAACACCTCATAGTTACTGGGAGGGTATGACAGAGTAACCTGCTGTTAGTGGGGATCAGTTGTGGAGAGCTCCCTGGTATGTGGGGAGTTGGGGGAATAACAGCATCCCACTAACTGGGGCACAGGCAGTCAAAGAAAACTTTCCATAGTTACTGTTGAATCTGAGATGGACCGATAGCCTCTGAAAGTCAAGTTCTCAGAAACTCCTTCCTCACTGGGTCTGGTATCTCAGGGCCTAGAGAGCCCTGCCCTTACCTGGTTGACCTCTCTGCAGATCTCCCCAACTCGTCTCACCAGGAGCTGCTGCAGGTGGCGACACTCGGTGCCTGGCCCCCCGTCCTCCCGAATCAGGCTCCTAGAAGGAAAGGTGGATTTGACACAGAACTGCAGTGGGGAAGGCTTGTATGTATCAGGAAGGGGAGGGGAGGTCACGGTGCTGGGGCCAAGGGAAAGCATGAAAAGGAAGTAGGCTTGGACAAAGGGAAGTAAACATGATGGGAACTGGGAAAAGTGGAATTCTCAAGAGCAGTTCTGGAGGCCTAGGCTCCAAGCTTGCCTAATGAGCTCCCACACCGGTACCACCGGAGGCTTCTGTGCATTGCGCCTCTTCTTTATTTTCAAATCTTCTGTGTCAGAATGGTGGTCTGCCCTTCTCAACCCCTTCCCCCCTCACCCTATCTACCCCCGAGATGAGAGATTTAACCAGATGCCTTGGCATGAATCCTGGCTCTGGCACTTACTGTGACCTTGGGCAAGTATTTAACTTATCTGTGCATCAGTTTCCTCATCCATACAATATGGATAATAACACTTTGTAGGACTGTTACATAGATTACATGAGCTGATTCATGTCAAATTCTAGAACAGTGCCTACCACACAGTAAGCGCTTGTTAAAGTTTACCTATTATGCCTTATTTTTATATGTCAACTTCTGAAGCTACTCTGAACTGTAGATATTATTTCTTAATGCTCAGCTAGAAGGCAAAATCCCCATCAGCTTTTCAACTCTATTAAGAAAGTCAAGAATGACGTGCTTTGTCATAAGATACAGGAAGTGATCTGGAGCACCCAAGCTGAGAATGTAAGTCAGCTCCTTACCCAAGCTCTCGGTCCCAAGTATTACTTTTTTTTTTTTTTTTTTTTAAGAGATATGGGATCTCATTTTGTCACCCAGGCTGGAGTGCAGTGGTGTGATCATAGCTCACTATAGCCTTGAACTCCAGAGCTCAAACAATCCTCCCACCTCAGCCTCCCAAGTAGCTGGGATTACAGGTGTGAGCCACTGCGCCCAGCCAACGCTTAACAACACTGGAAAGAGGTATTGTAGGAACACGGAAAAGGGGTTAATGTGAGCATCAGGGTGCAAGCCCTGGCTTCTACTTACCGTGCATGTGCATACACTTCCACACGGTCCTGCAGTACCCGGACAATGAGCCAGAAGTCAGGCAGGCAGGGGCCAGGGAGGCCTGACGGTGGAGGCTGTGGAGGTGCCGGCCCAGGTGGAGTCCGTAATGTGAAGGGGGCCTTCTCACTGAGGGTCTCGTTGGGACCCTCGCTGTCTGAGCCACTACTGCCACCATCATAACCTGTGTCAGATGTGCTGAAGTTCAATCCCATCCTAAGCTGACTCATCTGATCTTCCAAGTGCATTGGCTTGATGGTCTCTTCAGATCAGTCCTTTCTGATACCCCCTGCCCAGACCCTTCCCTGTGCAGCCCTAAGCCCACCTCCCGTCAGCTTAGAGTCGTCTTCTCCCTACCCCCAGCTTACCTAGGTGGTCTGAGTCCACACTGCCCTGACTGGATATGAGGCTTAGTCCCCGGCTGGGCCCAGGCTGACTCCCTGCATACAGAAGGGAAGTGCCTGGAGCCTTTCTCAGTCCTGTCTAGGGCCTCCCTCCAAAATGGGAAACAGGACCAGGGATCCAAAAGTCCCTGGTCCTGGCCCCAGACTTTGCTGCCCAAGTCCTCTCTTACCTCCCTGTGGCAGGCTGATGAGGGGGGCATCCTCAGAATCTTCTGGGGACCCAGGGGCTTGGGGGCTGGCTGTCAGGGCCTGAGGGGCAGGAAGTCAGGTCTGAGGTATAGGCCCCACACATCCACCTCACCCTCATTTCCAAGTCAGACTCACCTCCCCTTCGACGGCTTCGGCCCTGTCCTCATGACTGTGCCAAGCCCAGGCTGCTGAAGAGGGCTCCCCATGGGCCCCACCTGGCTGCTGGCCCACTGCCACAAAGAAGAAGCCACTATCAGTGTCCTCAAGAAGAACATGGCCAGGGAGATGGAGGCGGCGGAACTCCTAGGGAGCAGGAGCCAAGATCACAGTTTAGGCAGGAACAGCCCTCCCTGTACATGGCGCCCTACATGTCCTCATTAGACACCCTGAACTACCTGGTGAGGCAGACGCTGGCCTCCCTATTGCTGAGGTAAGAAAAGGTTCAGTGACTTGCATAAGGTTTAACAGACCCAGTGACAAGGTTGGGAGCTGGGTTTATTTCTACTGGTTTGGGTTGCCAGGCACAGGGGTGAGGGCAGACAATATGATGAGGAGGGTGACAGGAGGGGTAATTCTGTGGACTCAACCTAAGCGAGGGCCTTCCAGGCCTGTGCCTGGGGTCCAGAGAAGGACGGGCCTCAAGGTGGCCATGGAGTGTTCTGAGGGCAGCTTACCTCCTTGAACTGTGTGAGGGAACGCTCTGGCCCAAACACAAAACTCAGTGGCAGAGTTTGGCGAAGGCAGGTGGAGCGTCCGGGAGAGCTATGAATGTGTGCAGCTGCGCGGTGCAGGGCAGGGCTCTGGGGGATGCCCCCTCTTCGGAGTGCCCCCACCATCTCATCTTCCAATAGCCAGCGGATCTGTGGTCACAGAGCACGCCAGGAAGTGGCAAAGGCACCTCCTTGCTTATTGGGGCATCACCTCACTCCCAGACTAGAAGACACTGGAAGATACCTTGCCTCATAGACTGAAGGAGGCCACACTTCAATCCCAGAATAAAGGGGACACCTTATCTCACGCATATAATGGAAAGCGTACCAGTTACAGTGTTGGGGGCTGTCACTGAGGTTGGGGGAGGGAAGGCCCTCACCTCACTCATGATGGTCTCTATAGCCAGTCTGTGGGGCGTGGCCAAATTGGATAGTCCTGGGTGCCTAAAGGGAAGAAAGGTTTAGATACTGGTTTCCAGAAAACAAAATTGAGGGGGAGCGAGGAACTCTGAGAGGGAGATAAGGAAATACCTCTCTTCTTCTGGAGGTGGCAATGGGGGTCCTAGGCCATCATCTGACCTTAAAGATGATGGCTGCCCTGGGGATCGCGGGAATGAAGCACTACTCTCAGATGTTGACCTGAACAGGGTGGGAGCAGAAGTCAAAGGTCAGGAGCTACTATCCTTCCAGGGCCTCCTCATCAATCCTTTCTTGGACTCAAGGTCTCCTTAGTCCCCAGGTACCCCAGATTCCTTTAATGGTCCCCCTCCCCTAACAAGACCCCAGAGCCCCCAACCAAACTTGCTGCCACACCGGTGGTGCTGCGGGTCTGAGGCTGGGGGAAGCTCTACTTCCAGAGGCAAGGTCAGCACGAAGACATCCAGAGTGACACTGAGGTCCCTCAGGGGAACTCGGCCTCCAATGGGGGGGCCCTCCAGACTGGAAAGCACCTGGCCTGGGAGAGGGGGAAAGTTAGGTGTTGCTGCGGGGGCTTAAGACAAGCACGGATTCCAAGTTCTAAGTGCTAAAAGAGTTATACCCCTAGGCTCTCTCCTACTCGCAGACAGGTAGGCAGTCTGTATCAGGACTTTTGCCCTTCCCTCGGGCTCCCCTAAACTCACCCAGGCAGGTGGGCAGGCTGCACACAGGTACTGAGCTGTGCTGCCCACGCAGCCGCACGGAGCACGTGAGGTGCAGGAAGAGCGGTGGCAGGTCATGCATGAGGTTCTCAGGCCCAGTGGGTGACTCGCCCCCCAAGATACTGAAGGAGTCTTCATCTGGGTTCACAGTGTCTGCATCTGACAGCGATGTGGAGTCTAGCCCAGCAGGCCCCAGGTCTGGTTCACGGCTCTCACGGTATTCGACCTCCAGCTCTGGGTCACTCTCAGTGACCACACAGCCGGCAGATGTATCTCCTGGTGTTGAATGTCATGTGGTCAATGGGAGAGGCTGGCAGTGGAGACCCCTGGATCCTGGCTTGAAGCAGCCCTCCCCACCTCGACCCGCTTGCCCACACACCTTCTTCCCCCATGAGCTCAGCCTCTGAAAACTCCAGGTCACTGACTTTTCTGTCTACTGTGTCCCGGGGGCCCTCATCCTAGGTAAAAGAAAGAGACAGTTTGATCTAAGGCAGGACAAGAGCCACATTTAGGCCTCAGGCAGGCCTCCGGGGCCATAGGTTGGGGGCGCAAGGGAGGTAGACAGAAAGCCACTCACCTCTCGCCTGCTGGATGGAGGGCAGTAGAAGAAGTAGTGGGGATTAGAGGGCACTGTGCAGAAGTGGAGACGACTGATCTCCAGGAACTTCTCCTGTGGTGGGTTAGAAGGAGGCTATGTCAGCCACCTCTCAGTAGGATGCAACCCCTACTCTAGAATAGGGCACATGCACACCCCCACCCGGGAGAGAATACTGTCCCTCTGCACAGGCAGGACTCCATGCCTCTTCTACCCTCACCCAAGCTTCCCACCTGGATGAGGCTCTGAAGGGCATCATGCGCCTCTCCTCTGAGCTGGCAGATGTCTGTTAGAGAGATCTCCAGGCCAGGGTCTGGATTGCCAGGGACACGGGTGCTCTGAAACTCGGGCTCACTTAGGTCCTCGGTCTCTATGCTGAGTGGTCAGGATGGGGGGTGTTGAAGTGTTAAGAATCACCAAGTCCTGGAGGAGCTGCTTCCCAACTGGGGAGCAGCACACTCCTGTCTATTTGTCTACAGGAAGGATGCTTAGCACAACGGCATGGATGGTGAAAGAGACAGGGAGAACCAAACCACCCATTTGGGCTCTAACCTCCACATTTCTTAATGGCTAGGCATTTCTGTGAACAGAGTAAGGATGACTCACAGTTTTCTGACTTAATTACTGGGTAGAGGGTGATATCTTTTACTGTGAATGGAGAAGACAGATGGAGAAGAAAGGTTTGGTGGGAAGAAAATGCATTCATTTGGGGGCATGAAAGGTGGAGGATCTTGAGCTCCAGAGAAGGAACGGGGCTGGAGTGCCAACCTAGGAGCCATCAGCATACCCGTCCTTTGGGTTCTTCTGTTTCCCCAGTGCTAACACACTGCAGATGCCAGACACACGGCTATCTGCTCCCTCTCTCCCTCCCCTCCTCCTTCAACAGGGATCTGTTGAAGCCCCTAAGGTGAGCTGGGGACCCAGCAGTGAGCAGAATACAGTTTGGGCCCCTGTGAAACTCACAGATCAGCTGGGGAGAGTCTTACATTTACAGTCCTCAGAACAAGTCTCTACTTTCACTATTGGTAACCAGGAACTCCCTATCCCTGGCCCAGGTCATCCCTCCACACCAAAGCAGGAGAGACAGGGAGAGCCGGGGAGGGAGACTGCCGTCTGTGCCAAATGCGAGAAAGAAGGCTGCATGGGGGCATGGGGGACAGGGAGCCAGCAACAAAGCACTCCTGCTTCCCGGGTGCTTAGGTCCTACCTGGACTGGAAGCCCCAAGTTTACAGGGACTTGGTTTGTTCCCCCTTGCAGTATCATTCAAGTACAGTCCTAACCTGGATTCAGAAGCTAGGACAGCTCGTTCTCGAGGCTCAGGGCCCTCCTCCATGCTGCTGCTGAAAGGCCCAGGGCTAAGGGGACCAGGGCTTGGGGGTGCATGAGGCAAACCCCAAGTGTGGCCACACAGTGCAAGCAGAAAAGGGGTGATGTCTACTTCTTGCAGTAGCTCCTCACAGGCATCTACTGCTGTCAGCAAATCCTGGGAGGTCACGCTCTGTGCTTGCTGCAAGCTCCGGAATAGCCCTGATGGAAGGTGAAGAGGCCACACAGGTCAGGCTCTAGAATAGCTTCTCTACTCCTCACCCCTGTGATCCCTGCTCTCACCCTCCGAGCCCTGCTCCTCCCTCACAGGGCCCTCCGGCTCACCACGGACATAGCATCGCTGCGCATGCTCCTGCAGCAAGGCGCAGTGGTTAGCTGCCTCCTTGTACCTGGGCTCCAGCCAGGCTGAGGATGGAGAAGCGTGGTCGAGGAACTGAGTCCTAGGAATGGGAGGGAAAACAGAGCTTGACCAACTCCCTGAAGTGAGACCTGATACTCATCAGCCACCCACATTCCGAGGGATCACCAAATGTATTCACAGCCTAGCAAGTTCAGCTGATTTGCTGAGGGACACCAACCAAGGAGCTGGCAGGACGTGGCTAAGAAGCTGAGTTCCTGCCACTGACCATCAGCCTGTCTGTCCATACCCATTAGCATGTATCTAAGCCTTGGTTGGAACCACGGTTGGGGGATGACATAGGTCAACATAGAGGGTGCTCACCGGAAGATGAGGTCTCGGGGTGCTTGAGGGGGCTGTGTGCCAACCATTTGCTCCCTCAGTGCTTCCAGTGAACAGCTATAGATGTAGACAGGACACCGGGTCCGGGGCCCATCTGCACTCTCTGTCTGGGAAGCTTGACGCCCAGCATAAGCCTGTAAGTCCCGACGGAAGGGTGGGCTCAGCTCTCCTTGATTCTGGGCATTGTCTGTGGGGAAAAGGTGTCACATGGTCTTCATGCCCTCCATTGGTGCCCATTCCCACGCCTGTGTGAGTGAGTCAGCAGCCTCACCATCAGCCAGGGTGACACTGAGGATGGGGACTTGGGACTTTGTAGCCTTGACTCCAGTTCCTCCTAGATCTTTCAGGCCGGGGGCCCCACTCCAATCCCCAAACTTAGGCTTTGTCTCCTCTTGAGAGGGTCCCTCCAGGCCACAGGTGGCCAGACGCTGGACATCTGAGGAGGAAAAGAGACTAGATCAGAGCTGCCAGGTGGGCTGGGGAGGGAGTTCAGGGGTTTGTGTCTGGAGGGGTTAGTGGCTGGTACCTGAGAAGGCTGCTGGGAGAAAAGTCAGAAACACATGCTGGGGGCTCACAAGCCTTGCATAGCAGCGCCACTGAGGGGCCTGGGCAGAGACGAGAGGCTTGAGAGCTTCAGGGAGGCCTACACTCTGTAAGAAAGAAACAGAAAATTAGCACAATCTGTAAGGGAACATGCAGCCCCCGTTCCCTTCCTCCACCCTAGAGCTGACTCATCTTAGGTGCAGCTTGAAAGATCCAGGACAAAGGGAAATGACAGCCTGTCACTGGCAGAAGGCATTCAGTATCCAGAGTGACAGGAAGTTGGGGCATGAAGATGTGATGGAAGGAGGTCAGTATGGAAAGGGCTCTGGGAGAAGAATCGGTGCTGACCAGGGTGGTAAAAGCTGAGTCTCCAGTGGCCTGGGCGCTGTCAACTGCTTGGTCCTTCAGGAGCCCATGGCCCCCAGTTGGTGACTCCTCTGCACCTATGATGGGGGTAGAGATGTGTAGAGGAGGGCAGGGCCAGCAAAGAGGAAGAGCTCGAGTTGAAGAGATGGAAAGGAGGAGGAAGGCCAAAACTCAAAGGCAGGAAACACCCTGTGGGGGTGGGGAAAGGGCTGGGCTGGAGTCTGGCGTTAGGAAGAAGGCGGGAGCTCACCTGGACCATGGCAGGTCCGCCACAGCACCTCACTCAAGAAGGCAGCCTGGTCAGCAGGGGTCAGCGGGATCTCCCGGTCACTCAGCTCCTGCCCCAGGCAGCTGTGCAGCAGGCACAGCACCATGTCGTTGGCGGGACAGGGCCCCTCGGCGAGAGGGACACCCTCTGGCTCTGCCCGACACACACTCTGCTCAGCGCCAAGAGCCTCCTGCTGCCCAGTGCCCCTGGCTCAGCCCTCACCAGTAAGGCCCCTCCTATAGCCTCACAGCCTCCTCCTGCCCCCATCGCTGCTCTGCTCCCTCGCTGACTCACCTGCTCCCTATTCTCTAATAATCCCAGGCTTGCTGGCCCTTTAGGTGTGGGGTGAATGTGTACAGAGTTCCACCCACCTCTGGAAAGCAAAAGGAAGAACATCTGGAGCTGCTGGCACTGTGGCAGCAATCCCATTAGGTCAAAATGGAAAGGGATCTCATGGACACAGGTGTCTCCTCCCTGGTCCAGTCCTAGGAAGGAGGGAAGACAGGACACATAGCAAGACCCAGATTAACTGTCTATGGCTGCCTTCTCCCTACCTACTCCGCTGCTCCACCCAGTGGGCCTCCTCCCCCACTGACCATCAGAGACCCTTGGCTCTGGGGGCAGAGGACCCCACTCCTTGCTCTGGCACAGCTGTATCAGGTATTCAAAGCTCAGCATGGAGCCTATGCAGGCAGCATCTCGTGGATGGAGCTAGAGAAGGAATATCAGAGGTCAGGAGTCAACCCCTCCTAGCCCAGAATACCCCAGCCTCCAGCTCTCCAGGAGGCCCCGACAGTCCCAGACATTCAGAGGGACCAGGAAGCCCATGGGCTGCAGTACTCCAAAGGAGACAACACCGCAACCTGGTAAGAGGTCGGGGTACTGTTCTGAGGCCACTCACAGCTTGAGGGATCTCAGAGTACGTCAGGTCCTGGAGGTGCTTCCAGTTTCCAGGGCCAGGTCCCACTCGCCCACACTGTGGCTCCACCCACACCTCGGTGACCAGATTGAGCTCCGAGTCTCCCTCCAGGGCCTCCACCTCCACATCATTGTCATCATCTGTTGAGAAGCTAAAGGAGGAGGGTCTGAGCCTGGGGGAGAGGAGGGTGCAGTGCACAGCCTCACGGCAGGCAGCAGGCCTCACAGAGCACGGGAAGGAGGACAGCATGGCACAGAGGACAGCCACAAGTTGCACAAGGCCTTTCCAGGCCAGCATCTGCCTGACGAACATCTAAACACAGCAAGCCCTGCCCCAACTCTGGACCAAGATCACCTCGGGGTATGAGAGCCAGATGTTTCGAGGGCAGTGGGGAGAGGGCAGATTCTGCAGAGAGGAGGATCCCACAGAGGCCTGTCTCACCTGTCTTTGGTGGAGGTGGAGTGTGGGGGGAAGAGGATGTACTGGACAACGCAAGTGTGCTTCTCTTCAGCTGCAGCCTGCCCGGGTGGCTCATTCTGTGGGCAGAATGGGAGATCTTGGGCAAATCCCAGCCAGTGTGGAGATCTGGCCTGGCCTAGTTGTGGCCCTCACAACTTTAGTCTCCTCACTGCTTCGTCCTACGAGGTGCCTCAGGCCTTGTGTCCTCTGCCCACATGGCCCCTGTGAGGCAGAGTTTACAGCAGTCCCAACCCAGCTCAGAGGCAAGTGTCCCCGAGATTATGACGGACCTTGCCGGGGAGGTGTCATGAGGGATGGCGCATACCTGAATTGGAAGCTCCAAGACCATGTTGATGATTCCTTCCCCGCTGCAGGCGAAGTGGAACCCTTCAGAAAGTCGGACTCTGAAGCCCCATAAAGGTGGGGGCGGGGCCGGGATGAGGGAAGAAGAGACACTCAGAGTGCGGCCCCTCCCCTTACGCGCACACCTCCTAGCAGTCTGCCAGTGGTCCCTCGGGGTGTGACAGGTCCAGTTAGGACCAGAAGCCAAAATAAATCAAGTTGGGGGAGGGGCAGTGGGGAAGGGCAGTAGCGTGTGCTGTTCTGCACCGGAGACTGACGCTTAGAGAGGGGAAGTGAAGGATTTAGGCTTTTCGTCAAAACCCAGTCTACACTCACTCTCTCCCTGCCCCAAGTGGCCTGGTAGGCTTGGGTGACATACTCAGTGAGGATGGAGAGGAGCTGGGCGAGGGCACTGAGCGGCAGCGCAGGGGCCAGTCCTGACGGGACACTCCAGAGCCAGCGCTGATGGTAGAGGTAGCGCGACAGTGACGCTAGGCTAGAAGAGGCTGAGCGGCCTGACACCAAGGGCAGTGGCCCTGGTGGCTCCAGTGTCAGCAAGAAGGGTGCCCGGTAGTCCAGGGGTAGCTTCTCATACCTGGGAAAGGGGGCAACTCCCCAGTTGACCTCTACTCACACCCAGCTGAGCCGTACTCCTCACCTCTGGCCGTGGGCTCCTCCCCACCCTCTGTACCAACCTGATGAGCAGTTTGTCCAGTGGCTTATGTAAGACCACAAGGCAAGGACGGTCAGACAGGGCCTGCTGCGGCCCCAGAGTGGGGGGCGACTTGGAGGGCGAGTTGCCCCCACCAATGCCCCCCAGCCCTTTCCGTTTCACCTTTGGCGTTGGCTCCTTGCTTTGCACCCGGTGGGGGAAACGCAGGCGCAGGATCTCTTCCCGCAAGCCTGACACAATCTGAAAGGAAAATGCGTTCAGATCCTCTTACTCCCATCTCCTACAGGGTGGGAAAAGGAGTCTATGGGCAAGGTGAGAGAACCTTCCACTCCAAGCCACACTTGGTCCGGGGGCCCCTATCTCTACTAGCTCTGGCCCTGTGGGGTTTGGGGAGATGGAGCTAGTCTACACCCTAGGGCTCCTTGGTCTAGGAGTCAGTCCGGGTGCAGCTTACCTTGTGCCGGGCCTGTGCTGGCGTGCCAATGGGAAAACCCAGGCGAAGAACCATGCACGGGGCCTTGGAAATGATGCGGACCATGTAGAAGGAGGAGGGGGGCTGGTCTGGGGCACTGGGAAGAGATGGGAGTCCGTGAGCAGCCCTAGGTTGGGAGGGTGAGCTCTGGTGTTAGAGGAGGAGACATGGGATGGGGTTGGGGGGGAACGGTGAGGGGACATCATTTTGCCCACCTGGAGAGCAGCTTGACGTAAGAATAGCCCTCTACTAGCACAAAGCTGCTCCAGTCCCGAAGCAGAGAGGTCAGCGAGGAGTGGGAGATCCTGCACTGGATAGTGCTGTAGCGGCCATTGCTGCCTGGGGTGTGCAAGTGCTTGGGGATTGGTCTAGGAAGAGGGGTGTGGACTGAGGTCAGACCTCCCACCCCCAATCTTGGGGAGAAAGAACAGATAGATGGCTGCCTCTCTCTTTGAGGCCCTGCCTGAGGGTATGGGGGCTACTGAGCAGGAAGAAGAGGAAAGGGCCATAGTTGCTCCTTGGCCACAGTTGGTAAGGGCTCATCTGCTGTTCCCCTTCCCGTCATTCCCCATTTCCTGAGCCCTGCCGCTCCACCCCAGCTGTAGCCCTAGCCCTGAGGGTACCCACGTGTCATGCTCCAGGATCAGCACCAGGCGATGCATGTGCAGCCACCGCTGCCAGGAATTAGCATCCATGGACAGCACTGGCTTCCAGTAGGCAGCGAACTGGGCATGCGATGAGTCAGAACCACTGTGCTGAAGGGAGAGCACCTGGGGACAGCAAGGACAGGCTTATAGGAGCATTCGTGGAAAACCAGGGTACAACCTCCAAAAAGCAAACAGAACCACAGGAAGACTCAGTGCAGGGGGTCAGAGACAGTGGTGGTTTAAGGCTGAAGGTTACTGCCCAGCCTGGGACAGAGGCAAAAACTGCTTCCACTATGAAGGCTAGATTAGGATGACTGAGCCCAGGGACACACTGTGTAGCACTTTAAAGCTGAATCCACAAGGATGGAACCTGCCCAGCTTGTATCACTGACTTGGGAGGAAAGCCACTAAGTGGTTGCAGAACCTCATGATGAGGCCACTGCACACTAGCATAAGCCACCGGCCCATCAGTGCTAGGCTGACAGGGTAGACTGGGTGTGAAGAAAGCACAGGACCAAGGAAGCTGTGGTCTTCAGGAAGTACACAGTTCATGGTGGTTGCAAACAGGAGAGGGTGGTGGGAGGAGGCCAGAGTATGCCACGTGGAGATGGGACGAAGGAGCGCGCAGTCTGCTGCGATACCACCACCTAGACATTCTGCAAGCGTTTGCCTCTGCCACCCGTGGTCTGTTTAGGACAGCCTCTCTTTATAGATGCTCCTCTACCCCAGGGCCTCAGGAGGAGGGAGAAGAGATGCTCTCAAGGCTCAAGCATAGGCTTCTGGCTTGGGTGCCTCAGACTTGAGAGGAAAGGGACAGAAGGCGGTTCTGGGCTCCAGATGCCGTGCCAGTCTAAGTTGGCATGAAATGGGGCTACTACCATCAGAGCCACTCACCGGGGTGGTGGAGCCAGGAGGGATGTAGAAGAGTGGCACCCCACTCTTGGTGCTGTCAGGAAGCGTGAAATGCTCGGGCACTGAGGAGAAGGACTGAAGGTGGGCTAGCATCTGGTCCGTCTGGTTGATGCTGTGGAACAAGGGGCAAGTCTGAGTCACATCTGACTCTGCTGGGTGCAGATGTGGGGAACCTCAGGAGGACATGGGACCCTGGACACAAGCCTGGTGCTCTGGGTGACTCTCCCCGTTGCCTGCTTCACATATCTGTCCTTCTACACAATAAGTGGGCAGTGCTCACTGAGTGGTGACCTCACTCACCTCTGCAGTGTGTTCCAGAAACGCCGGATAACGTGGGTACGGTACAGCGAGCGAATGGGCTGCCTTAGTGCACAGGACACATCATGCAAAATGTCGTAGCCACCTTCCATTGTCACTTCCACCCGTGTTCCTCGAGGACCCTCAGGCTCCAGGGGCCAGGGGGCCACAGCCACATACTCAATGCGCATGTTGTGTTTCCACAGCAGCACCAGCTTCACCTCCAGCTGGGACCCCCCTTAAGGGAAAGGAGGCACAGGACTGCAGGCCTGGGACTGCATCCTCTCTGCAACCCCCCCAACCTCATGGAACTCCAGCCGGGCCACAGGTTCCGAGCATGGTTCCACAGGTTCCAGGCCCAGAGCCTGCCAACTGACACAAACAGAAGCTTACAGGAATAATCTGAAAGCCAAACCAAGTTCAGGACCCCACATCACCCTCAGCTGCTTGACCTTGGGCAAAAGGAGATGGAATTAGGGAGCTACATGCTGACAGAACTAAGCCCTGAAGGCAGCTCAAAATGCACTTGTCTCAAATGACAAGGGGCATCTTCACTATGACTCTCTTTCATGCGAGATACCTGTGGGTCTTCTGCTTTGTTCAGCAGGCCCTCCCACACACAAATTCTTAGAGGTCTGTGGGATTACAGCAGGACCTAGTGACACTTACCTTTGGCCAGCGTGACCTCTCGGACACTATAGCCCTCTCGAAGCCGTACGGACACGGTACTGACCAAGTCAGCTGGCACCTCCTTCTCAGTGTGCTTCTTCCGGCGCAAGGCCAAGGCAGGGTTGCTGCTCGCAGACACCAGGTGCTCGTTAAATAGGCGGTGCTGAGAGCCTAGAAGACCAGTGAGGATGGGGAGGGGAAAGTGGTTATCTGCCAGCTGACAGAGCTATAGGGGGAAGTGGCTACACTGAGACCACTGAGGGAACAGTGCCAGAGGAGCCAGCCCCAGCTATGCTTTCAGGCCTCTGAGAACCCAAACCCTGCTTAGACCAATTCCTGCATAATCTCTACGCAGGCCCATTCTATATTCCTTGCTTCCCGCACCCGCCCCAGGCTGCCTCTCACCACAGTAATATTCAGGGTTCAGTGCTTCCCCACTGCGCAGGAAGGAGTAGAGGAGAAATGCCCGGTGGTAGACAGTCAGACCCAGGTTGCCTGGCTCAGGCTCGGGACAAGTGGACAGGTAGGAGCCAAACGTTGCCATTGCGATGAACTTCATCAATTCCACATTGGGCACGTGGCCAAAACTGCAGTCGTAAGAGTAAACTCCTCCCACCTGGGGAAAGTGAGCATTTGGAGACCTGGCTCCAACAGAAGAACAGGAGAAGCAAGAACAGGAGAGGAAGAGACAGGGCTGGGTGGCTGTTCCCATTCCCTGGAGCACAGAGTGGAAAGTGGGCCAGCGTTCTTCTAGGACAGACGGCTGCTCTGCACCTCTCCTTCCCTGAGCCCTTTGGTCTGAAGCCCGTGTCATCTGGCCACACCATCTTCTGCCCTTCCTCCACATCAAATCCCCCCACCCACTTCACTAAAGATTTTGGCAATTGGTTCACTGGCTTCCTGTCATTATCCTGACAGGCTCCAGTGTGTCTCTAACGAAGTGCCTTTCAAATTTTATGATGCATACAAAACCCCCAGGGATTTTGTTAAAATGCAGTAGGTCTAGAGTGGGGCCTGAGATTCTGTACCTCAAACAAGCTTTCTGATGATGCTAATGCTGTTTGTCTGTGGGCCACATTTTGAGTACCAAGGCTGTAGATCAGAAATTGGCGAACTACATATGCCTTGTGGGACAAATCTAGCCCATCACCTATTTTTGTAAATAAACTTTTATTGCAACACAGCCAAGCCCGCTGACTTCATTTTGTATTGTCTATGGCTGCTTTCACGCCTCAACAGCAGAGCTGAATAGTTGTGACAAACCAAATGGACCACAAGGCTTAACTGTTTACTAGCCGGCCTTTGCAGAAACTGTTTGCAGACCTGCCCTAGATGACTCAATTCCCTGGCTTCTCAGTTCCGCACCTCTCATCTCCAGTAACTCTCTCTACTCCACTCACCTGTCCACAGGCTACGTAATGGCCCTTGGAATAAATTCATCTTTGCAATTCCAAATTGCCACATCCCGGTGATTACACAACGCACTATCCCTTTAGCTTCCTGCCACTCTCCTCCTCCTGCTGCTCTTTGACCTCACTAAGACTACCAGACCTTGAACCTCTGCATTCTCCAAGCCTATCTGTGCTTTCCAGACCCTCCTTCCTCAACCCAGCCTGGACCCTATGTTCAAGCAAGTTTATAAGCATCGCTCTCAAATTCCTGGCCCTCTTCACTCTTTTCTGTGTCTACCTAAAAACCCCAACTGGGGTTACAACCTCTATACTTGGCCAATGGTGCCCAAATAGAGAAAACTGTATAGTTGTGTAGGCTGGCACATCAGAACATATGACCCCCCAACTCAGCTAGTCCTTCATGGCTATCCTCAACATTGTTCCTTCCTCCCAACTCTGGCCTGCCTTCCTTATGGCATTCACCTTTTACTTCAGACAGAAATCAGAGGCCCTTGGCAGAGTTTATCTGCATCTTACTTCTACCTTCCAGTCTCCCAGAAAGAAGTGACTTTCTTTTGAAAGTCCAAAAGAATTCTCCAAAAGAATCCCTCAATCTGTTTCTACTTGACTAGGCTCCCTTTTCTTTCCCTTATTTTCAAACTCTTCTATGCCACAGATCCTTAGAAATATGCTTAAGTCTCTAGCTTACGAAACAAAACAGAACGAAACACTCCTCCTTCCACCCTGTACTTCCCTCTGGCTACCATTCTCTCTCGCTCCCCATGTGATCCGAACAGCCATATTTCTTGTGTCAACACTTGTTCCTACTTCCTTCTCTTCTATCCACTCCTCAGTCCATTGCGATCCTTTCCCTTACCACCCCTTCACTGAAATCAAACTCCGAAAAAGATCCCTGGACCTTCTAATCATTAAAGGGCCCTTTTCATTCTTCATTTTACATCATATTTTTGCCCCCTCTCACAATGTTAACAACTCCTTTCTTCCAAAAACTCTTAACTGCTCCGACACCAGAATCTTCTGGTTCTTGTCCAATTCTTCATTCTTGCTGGGCCCTCTTTCTATGAAAGACTTTTAAAAGTCAGTGTTCCCCTGGTGATGCCTGGTGATGTGCCTGATGTCACACAGCTAAGAAGCAGAGCCAGGATTCAGACCAGGCATGCCTAACTCTAAAGGCCATGTTCTTACCTGCTATCCTGTGTTGAACCACAGGCACCTCAAACACAAGGTGCATAAACCTGAATTTATCATCTCATCCTCACTCCACCCCAACTGCTTCTCTTCCTGTTTGCTCCGCCTGGCACCCAATCATCACTGAAGTCAGAAACCTGGACACATCTTTAACTCCCTTTCTCCCTCATCTCCCAGCCACATCTTGCTAATCATAAAGTCATGTTGACTCTACCTCTTCATTTTCTCAATCCTCTTACCCCTGATTCCCCTAATTTAAGCCCTGACCCTCTCTCACCTGGACCACTGCAATTAACAGCCTCCCTTCCTCCACTCTTGCCCTTCACCCAGCAGCAAGAGTGGCCTTAGTGGAACATAAACCCGACTAGTGACTTTCCTTCTATACAGCTGCATCACCCATAGAGTTATGCTTAAACTCCTTAATACAGCAGAACCAGCTTTTCACACTTTGGCCTGTGTCTACCCCTCTAGCCTTGTTTCCCATAGCTCTTTGCCTCCCACCCTATAGTCCATCAACCCAAACTAGCTGCAGTTCCATGAATATACCTCTCCCCACCTTTGCTTAAGCTAGTTTGAGCTGGGTTTTCAGACCCTTATACTCCAAACAATAATGACTAATCTATTGGGGGACGTGGAACAGATTTCAAGTTGTGCATTCTTTTTACTATAACATGGCTCCCAAATCCTAAGAAAGAGGACAAAGATGAGAGTCCTCTCCCACCACTGCCACCTACCTTGTTCTGGACATGACTCCTTCCCTCCGTGTAACTATGTCATCAACTTTACCTGGTAAATCACTACCTGCAAGAAAGCAACTGGCCATGCCCAATTTTGTGAGATATCCCACTTCTCTCTCCTTCTTAAAAAGTCCTCACCTGCACAAAGGAACAAGCCACGGTGCCACTGCGAAGCTGGTTTAGCAGCGTCTCACAAACAGCAACATCAGGGACGCTGGTCACCCCATCTGTGATCACGATGATACCTGAAGCAGGGAACACCAGACAGACCTGGAGACACTGGCCAGACCAAAGTCACAGGGAGGCACCTAACTGACAGGTCCTGGAAGAGCTCAGTGTCTGCCCACCAATGTGTTTTATAAACTTGAAACACCTTTCCTTCTCCCCTCTCCTCCTAATTCTTCCTCCTGAGTGCTAGGTCACAATCTCCCCTAAGTGATGCCCTTGAAGTTCTACTCCTTCCCACTAGGGTCTCGGATGGTTGTCAGAGCTGAGGGTACTGAAATATGCACTAATACAGACTTATATTTTACAAAAAAGGAAACAGATCCTCTTCCCTGGGGCCCGCTGATACCTTGGAATCTCTATCTTTGCTGATCCCCCACCCTTCCCAAATCCCTTTCCCCAATCCCACCAATGTTCCTTCTACTGACCTGCGCTAGAGTTTGAAGGTAGCAACTGTAGTGCCAGTATGCCCTGACGAATCATACTGACCAGCCCAAGATCAGCTGTCACCATGGAGACTCCCACCTTCCGGCCCAGTGGCTCCCCCAAGTCTGGGGACTGGTCCTCTGCCTGGTCCCAAGTTACAGAAAAGATAGGGTGGGACGGATGGCATTGTTGCCCCATCCATAGCAAAGTCAGAATTTACAGCCCAGCACTGCCACAGGCCTAATCCTATGAGGACCCCAACCCCCTGCTACTCAGCTGAGTCCTAACTGTGCTCCCTCCCCGGTGCGTGCTCAGAAGCCGACCCTTGGAGTTCAGCACCACATGAAGCACCAGCCTGTACTAAAGTAAGACTTCTCCACCTTTTGCCAATAAGGGCCCCTTTCCATATTTTTCCATCACCATTATGAAATATTTTATACGTCAGTTAAAATTACATTACTAGTCATCAGGCACATAGAACTGCCATTTGCCTGGCTACTTCTGGGGCACCCGAGGTAACAACACTGGGCAGTCTAGCTGAGCCCAAGCAGCTTTATCCCTGATTGTACAAAATGCTAACTAGAGATCAAAGCCACCCACGACCACCTTCTCAGATCCACTGGGGGAGAAGATCCATGAATGAAAAAAAAAAAATGCCTTCACATTTTCTCCCAGCAAGAATCTGTGTTTTGGGGAGTGTATCTGAGTACTCCTCCAACAGGGAGCCTATTATGAACACTCACTAACACTCACTAGCACCTTGGCTCACTCTGTCCCTGGCTCTTAGACCCTTTCTGCTCTCTTTCCCTTATCTATTCGGCTTACTCCCCCTCTCTGCCCTGTGTCCTTAGCTGCTCCTCTAAGTTGCCCCTGCCACTTTCTCTCCCATGTACCTGGCCCTGGGGCTCATACTGCTGCTGCAGTGTGGCGGCCACCTTGTCCTCAAAGAGGCAGAGCTGCTCATACACCTGCTGTAGGAACACCTCCTGCTGGGAAGGGTCCAAAAGGCAGCCCTGTACCAGCACCTGAGAAACACAAGGATGAGAAGCACAAGGACTGAGACAGGACAGTCAGGAAGGCAAAAGACCCTATACTTCTGCTCTATTTATTCTCCATAGCTGCATCTAGGTGACTTCCCACCCACCCAGGATCTAAGGTATGGCTCCACAGCCAGTTCCCCTTATCACATCAACTACTCCATCAGTCCCCAGCCCAGGTACACTGTGTCCCTGCTCAGGGCCCCCAGGCATGAGTCACCTTTACCCAGGTTACAACTTTCCTCTATTGATGATGCTCCACATTGGGCTTCCCCAAGCCCCCACACGGGGGCGCTGTAACACCTGGGGTTCCATCCATCTTGGGCTACAGGATGTTGTCTACAAACTTCCCCACCTCGGCCTGGCAAAGCCTTTTCTATTCTGACTCACACCTTTTAATTTTTTTTTTTTTTAGTATCTAAGCATACTGCACACAGAGGCTGTTCTAGACCTTTTCTCCTTTTTAAACCCAAAATCCTCTTCTTAGTCCCCCCATGAATGCTCCTTCCTTCCCTTTACCCTGAGCAGATAACTCCGCCCCCACCACCACCCTCTTCAGAGACAAAGGAAGGCAGGCAATAGAAACTCCCCGCTTACCCTAACCCCAGGGGGCTTACCCTAACCCAGGTGTACTACTCTCCAACTCTGAAAACCACCCTCCAGGTTTGCTGAATATTTACATCTACCCGTGTTCTCATTCTTAGAATTCCTCTTCCCTCTTTTTTCCTACAGCTAATCTGTCCGTCTAATCTTGGATCTTTTCTCTCTCTGATGTCTTCATTCTTTCTCCATGGGCTCCTTTCCTTCCTCTTCAAACATAAATAAATGCCCCCGTTCTAAAAATTGCATGCAGGCCTGGCAGCGCTGTGGAGGCCCTCAGGAACTCGTCTTCTTTCCCCCCTGCACTCCTACAGCCTGGCCCACCTGCCCACTTCTCCCCCCACGGAACAACTACTTCTTTCCTCCCTGTTCCCAACAGGGTGGGGACAGTCAAAAGAGGGAAAGTGGGACACCATCCCACTCTACAGGCCTTTGAGGAGATAAGCAGAATCAGAGAAGTGGCAGCAACTAGAGCCATAAAGAGGTGAGAAAGATGTTCATATCTGTATTGCTCAGAACAATGAAAACTGGGACAACCCAAGTGGCCAATAACAAGGGGCTGGCTAAATATATTGTGATAAAATATGATAAAATAGTAAGTTAAATAGCCATTAAAAATTAGATTTTCAAAGAATATTTAGTGACATGGAAAAATGCCCATATTATATGTTTAAAAAGCAGGACATAAAATTCTATGTCTGGAACGAGCCTGATGTGTCTCCCTCTCTTTGGATGAAGGGATGGTGGTGAGGGAGGATAAACACACGCTCACGAGACTACAGGGAAATTCTATACCATGTTAACGGTTGTTTCCGAGCATTGTATTATAGATGAGTTTTGTTTTTCTTTATATTTTAATGTATTTTTCAAATCTCCTTCAATGAACATGTATTTATGTGTTTTTCAAATCTCCTTCAATGAACATGTATTATAAATGTGATGTAACTTTTTTTTTTTTAAGAGCAGCAAGATACATCTTGAGGGAGCTACAGAGAAAATGAGGCTGGCTCGGACTGATAAGTGCTGCTGGGGGCTTAACTGACTAAATCCCCTCCTTCCCTACAGCTGCTATCCTTGTTCTGGCCTCCTCCTCTCTCCCATGCTGCAATAATCCACCTGTTCTCCTCACATCCGGACTTTGTCCCCCAATGCGTCCTCCACATTGGTCACAAACCAGTGTGATCTTCCTAATGTACAAATCTGATCCTATTACTGTCCATTTAAAACTTTCGACGGTTCCCCATCACCTGGCTGACTGTGGTAACGGCTAACACTCGCATGTCTTCTACGCGGCAGGCAGCGTTCTAAGTGCCCAACGTGTTAATTCAAGCACCATATAATGTAGGTACTGTTAACATCCTCATTTTGGAGAAAAGACACAGATGTACAGAAAGGTTAAGTAACTTGCTTAAAGACATACAACCAGTAAGTAGTGATCCCAGATCCAGTGCTCTTAACCACTGCACGGAACTCCCCTATAGAATACAGCACAAAGTCCTTAGCGTGACACTCACTGCCTTTCATAACCAGCCCCCACTTATGTCTACAGTCTCCTCCTTGCTGTCACCTCCCTACACTCAAACTGTACTCTGTCAAAACTGAATAATATGTAGTTCCCTATAACACCTGTGATTGAGAGCACAGTGTTTGCTTGTGCTGGTCCCTCTGCCTGAAAAGCCCACTTCCCCTTCTTTGAATGGTTAAGCTCAATTCTTTCTTTAAGACTCATTCAAATGCTGCTTTGTCTGAAAGAATCCACTGTCACTGCCCTGGGCTTGGCTGGGTGCTCCCTCTCGATGCTCCCATAGCACCTGAGTCAGAAATTATCAGTGCCCTCATCACATCACATTCAACTGCAATTACCTCCTCAATATCTGTTCCAGGACCTAGCCCAGGCCTGGCATAGATCAGGCTTCAGTGTTTGCTAAACTGTACCAAGTTTTGTGTGATTACCTAACACCCATGCTCTCCCTACTTTGGCTATCAGTAACTGCAAAGCCTGGCCCCTGTCTCAGGATGTAGCCCACAACCAACATTACTAACAGCCATACTAGGAAAGCACTTTAAACTAGGTTAGAGGGCTGGCAGTACCTGCCTGGGATCTGGGCATGCACCAATTGTGCTGTTGTATATTTCAGACCCTCAGACACTGTTCCTGGTACCCTGACTCTTAAGTTTGATAGCTAAGGTGACAATGTAGCCAGCAGGGACAGCTTCAGGGCAAGCCCCTACCAATGAGTTGAGGATGGTTAAAAGCCGATGAGGGAAAACTGGGCCAATATTTATCTAAGCCAGAAACAGATATACCAGTCAGACTTGGCCATTGCCCAAAAGGAGTGTCTTGTGATAGCCTGCTTGGGTGTTGGATAAGCCCTGTAATTATCTGTGTGGTTAGCATTATACCCGACAGTTCAGACGGCCCTCAGAGAAAATGACCCTCCTCTGTCCTTGAAAGAAATTATGTTTCTGGGTATTAAATTTCAAAATCATGAAACTATTCCCAAAAACCATCTCCTGAGGTTACTATCAGGAGCCAGCACATCAGCAAACCATCTGACAGAACCAAAGGAGGAGGTTGGGATCAGAGAAAATAGACATCCAGTGGCCAGAACCAAAGAGATTTATAGGAGTGGTGAGAGCAGTGTTTGTCCAATCAATACCAGCTGACCTAAAGCCGATGGGAAGATCCTTTAAGACCAGAGGAACTGGCTCTTCTCAAGGGGAGAGAGACCATGGGGATGACTAGGAAATGGGTTCAAGAAGCCAGCAGAGCTGAGGACTTTGGGCACAAACAGTAGATAGGATAAGGGCTTGGTCAGTGACAACAAGAAACTTGGTCTGAGGGTACAAACTTAAAGAGAGGAACAATACCTGGTGG
Source organism: Indri indri (assembly GCA_004363605.1). Lineage (NCBI taxonomy): Eukaryota > Metazoa > Chordata > Mammalia > Primates > Indriidae > Indri > Indri indri. The sequence goes on from RJWJ010005534.1 coordinate 49,486, forward strand.
GACTGCAAGCCAATGATTGAGGAGTAGGCCTGGATAGTTATGTAGATCTCAGGCTGGAAGTCGATGCAAGACCCAGGCACTCGGAAGGGCCGAAGCAGCCCACCCAGGCAGCGAGACAGGGCATGGAAAACTTCATCAAACAAGATCTCCCCAGTGGAATCATCCTGAGGGCAATGCAGAGAAAGATCTGTCGAGGGGGTCCAAAGGCAGCCCTAAGCAGAAGGCAGAAGCAAGCAGCTTCTGTGGGTCAGTAGGACCCTTATTTTATGGTTGATCACACCCACAAATACAGTGGCACACATGGAATGGGATCTGTCTTTAAACACGCCACCATTCCTTTATAAGCCTGTCTTCTTTCTACAATAGTAGGTTGGGATCATTTTTGATTTCCCCTGGGCCTCTCCCTCTCTTCCTCACCCTCTGCCCCATCTTTTCTTCCCATTGTCTCCCTCCAACCACATACCACAATACCAGTAGATGGGCTAAGGTCCAGCTCAATGACAAATCGATATTGCCAAGCCAGGAAGGTGATCTGGGTAGAAGGTACGAGGAGGAATGGCCTTGGGACTACTGGTTCATCTGGCTGCCACCCAGGCGGAAGGACACTGAGCACTTCCAACTCCTGCTCAGACTGATGCTGATGATTAGGATGAAAAGGAAAGGAAAGGTCAGGAAAGAGTCACCCCTTTCTTCCCAGCACCTGCCTTCTATATCCAAAATGACACACCATTGGCTCCACCTTCCTCAACACAACCATAAACTCTTCCCCCACTATGGAGAAAAATTATTTAAAAATTTTTTCATCATCTCATGGGCAAAGCCACTTGCCCCTCCCTGACTTAGAAACCTCAGAGTTAGTCTCCCCTCCTGTTTCTAGCACCCTCGTAAAGAACAAAACCTTCTGGGCCAGCCCCTTATATCCTGCCTGTCTCTAGACCTCACCAGCATTTCCTGGGGTGTAGCCTGCACAGTTTGATGCAGATGATTGAGGAACCAAGCCAGGCGAACATTTCGGGAGATTCGATAATCCTTTTTCATTAACAGGAACACGTGCCCGGCCTCTTCCACCTGGGGACAAAGAGACATTCGTGAATCTAAAAAACAGCACTGAGTTCCTAAAATATACAGATCACTGTGCAAGTAACTTGCTCAAGGATATCCCAATCTGTGAGAGGCGAGGCAGCAGAGGTGAAAAGTTTACCCCCACTTCCATGCAAGGTGTTCCCAGGGAGTCAATTCTCAACTTTGTTCCCATTTGCTCTATACAGACCCTTATGCAGATGAAGTCATCTTTCTACATTACATTTCCACAAGCGTTTATGTGAGTTTCTCCTATAAACTATACGCTCTTGAGGGCAGGAATTAAGTCTTATTCTATTTTTGTGCCCTGTGTTTGGCAAATTGCTTCCGACAGAGTAGATACTAAATAAGTCCTTGACACACTAAATGAATGCCAGGCAGTTGCTCCTAATAAATCCTGACAACAGCAGGCACTGATGCAGTCTTCACTGAGTGAATGGCAATCCTCCTGAATACCTCAAAATCAAACCTCTGGCTGGGTATGGTGGCACATGCCTGTAATCCCAGTTACTTGGGAGGCTGAGGTGGGAGGACTGCTTGAGCCCCGGAGGGTGAGGTTACAGTGAGCTATGATCATGCCACTGCCCTCCCTGTCTCTTAAAATATATATATATATATCTAACTTCTCTGGGTCACAGTCTCTACTCACGCACTTCTCAGTTGTCAACACTCTAGTTCCTTCCCTCCAGTGCTTCATAGGTGGTCCCTTTAACAATGTTCTAATAAGCACCAGTTCCCTTGCCCACGTCCTCTTCCTTCCACTGCACAAGCCCTGCCAAATCTTGCCTTGGGGTGAATCCTACATTCCCCCTCACTCACACCTATACCATGGCAGCTGCACTCTGACAGAAAGAAATGGGACACTTTGCCAGTGGTACCAACTCTAGCAGGCCTTCACCAGTCCTTTGACTTCTCCTTGGTCAAAAGCCTTTCCTATTCCCCACATAAGGTTTTCCAATCTCTCAACCCCCTCACTCGCAGCATATAAACTTGCCTACTGTTCACAGAGAAAATAAAGGTCATCTGGTCTAAACTTCCCCAATATCTCTTCCTGATTAATCCTTATCTGTAACATTCCTTACTCCCTTACTCTTGCTTATTCTAGATAAATGGCAAATTTCTCCTCCTGTGTCCCTGATTAGTGAGGGGAGGAACACTAAGCTGCAAGAATTAAAGAGCAAGTAGTAGAGGAGAAATAAACAGAAGTTAATGACTGCCTATTGAGAAACTTAATGTTGAAAGAAGTGAATAATTTTTTTTTCCAAAATGGGGAAATGTATACGGAGAGGAGATGGAAATAGCCCCGGAAAAGCAATAATGGAGATGTCAGAGAAGAGTGTAGACAACTAAAGATGTAGAAAGTCTTTCTTCTTCTCCAAGACCGAAGGCAAGGGTAAAAAGATACAGAAACAGGCACTGGGAAATGGCAAGGATGACAGTAGAAGGCAAGCAGGAGGAACTCACATCTATGGGGCACCTAAAGTATATCCAATAGTACTCCATAGAAGGTAAGTGCAAGAATTTCAGATCCAGCCTGGGTTTGAATCCCAATTCAGCCACTTATTAGTCGTGAGATTGTGGAAAAGGTATTCAACCTCTTTAAGCTTCAGCGTTCTCATTTGTAAAATGAAGATAATCCTAACACCAATCTTAAGTGCTGTTATGTGCATCAAGGGACATCATGCATATGAAGTGCTCAGCACAGTGTACTTGGTAAGAACATAATAAAAGCTAACTATTACAGATTATTACCAGGTACTATGCTAGGGTCTCCAAGTAAGCTCATTCAATCTTCACAATAAAACATTTGCCAGGAGAAAACCAAGGTCCAGAAAAGTTAAGAGATTTAACAGAAGTAGTGGGTATAGGGTCAGAAGTCAAACCAAGGCCTGTTGAGCTGCAAAGCCCATCTACTGAGAGTAACAAGTGGATCAAACTGGGGACTTAAAAGCAGAAAAGATTTAGAGCAGTTAAAACAAGGAACATGATGAGGGCAATAAGCTGAAAGGATGCTTTGACATAATCAGAAAGACAAAAAGACAATAAACATCGATATTCTGTGATTCCATGTTATTTTTTGTTATGTCTCTATAACATCTAAAATCACACTTTGGGAAATACCACTCTCTATACTGCTTCCCAACATTGCTGAGGTGGGCCCTGGCTAGATTTTGGATTTTACCCTAAGAGGAAGGTCAAACTACTGAGGGGTTTCAGCAAGGCAGTAATTATATCTGCTTTTTAAAAAATTCCTTCTGGCTATGATGTGATTCAGAAAGACCCACTAATGACCAGGGGAGATGATAGCAGCTTAGACCAGAGCTACTCAAAGTAGCCATTCTGTTAACTGTTTAAGAGCGGTCCTTGATGAGATAATGCAAGACAGTGCTAGAATGCAAAACCATCACTGCCTTTCATTGAGAAAGTCTTGTTATGTGGAAACAAAACCCCGAAAATCAGCCATACTAAAGAGTGAACTTAGTTGCATTTCAAGGGGTCTTTAGAATAGGACAGACAAGAAATGGTGATTAATTCCAAGTGAGGACGTAGGAGTAAAGTAACAAAAAGGAAGGTGTGAAGGATGATCAAGGTACAATTAGAAACCAGTATGTTGCTGAATGACTTCCAAGTTAGCTAGAAAAACTAGAGACAGTTATTACTATCATTCTTAACACCCCTCCCCCTCAAAAAGTCCGATCAAACTGTACACTCTCATTGCCACACTCCTAAAAACAGAAAAGGTGTCTAAGGAAGGAAATCGCAGCAATTACTTGCCCTTTCTTTCTCTGACCCTTGGTCTTGTAGGGGGGATACTCTCATAAACCAGGCAACCTCTCCTTCATATTTGATTTAGCTGGTGCGGGTATGACAGTGTATGTTGACTATGCTGGATCCTGCCAAAGTTCTTATCTAAAAAAGGATGGTTTGGGGCTCAGAGTGTTATCAGAACAGGAAGGATATCCTAATTTAGCTATCCTTTTCTTTATTACTCTATCCCCAGAGCCTAGTGCAGTGCCTGGCACATAGGATGTTCAATAAAATTTTGCTAAATAAGGGAATTCACCTTATGTTCTAAGAAACAAAGCAAACTGGATGCTTAAAACTAATCATAATTAGTACAACTCTTCTTGAGGTAAGACCATCTTAATGCTAGCGTAGGTAGGCACTATTTTCCTTTTGTTCTTTGGTATTTAGTAAAAACTTTCTTTCAAGTGCCAGTCTGTTTCAGCTATGCAAGGAAAAACCAAGGAAAAAGGGTTTTGACCCATACTGGGCCAGGGCTAAAAGGAGGGCCAGCACATGTCTGTGGGTCAGCACTATGAGGACAGAGTTGGGGCACTTAGTCACCCTATCTTCTAGGACTAAAATCTTGGCAAATCTGGGTTTAATAAGTGAACCTTTCCATGACTATCGGCACTAAATTAGGACCCTTTGTTAGGCATTCACAAAGCACCTACCAGAGTTTAAGCATTTGCATACTTTTTAACGTTTGTTTCTCCCACAAGTCTGGAAGCTCCAGGGAGGTAGGGGCCAAGTCTATATATTGTTCCTTGCTGTAACCCTAGTACCTAGCACATTGCTAAGACATATTAAGTGTTCAAATAATATTTGTTGAATGAATGTAGGAATGAGGAAAGTTGCTCTTACATGCTATATTTACTCTCTTCTGTTTCCAGCTATGTTCTTAATTTCTTACTGATGATTCCTACTTTTTCAATCTTTTATCAACCTCTGTTTTTTGTTTTTCAAGAGTTCCCATCCTTCCTCAACCACTTTATGGAAAAATTAACATATTCTATTGTTTGGATTCTTCCTTTGCTTCCACAAAAGTCATTTTTACCAGGCTGTCACTAGTATCTTCTTTTCTAGTATTCCTTATTTTTTCTTTTACTGTTTCTGGAATCCTAGGGGCAGCAGGAGCGGGGGTTCTAACGGATTTGCTTTAGGTTCCGTTAGATGTGTTTTAGAAGGAAGAACAGTGTTATGGAAAAGCGTGATTTGATAGCTGAAACTCTGGGCTTGAGTTCAGTTTCCTGTTCTATAATATAAAATACCACCACCTACACTGATGATGTGTGAAAAGCACCTTGTAAAAAGTCCTGTATAAATGCACATATTAGTAATAATAAGACATTGCTGTTTGCTTCTTTTGAGTCAGTCTTTTGAAGAAGTCCTGCACAGTCATTCACTTCAGCTTTTTATACTCATCCCCATTCAGTTGGCATTTTTGGAAATGTCCTCACACAGAGCCAGAATTTGTCTTCTTGATAATATCTTGACCCTTTCTTGAAATCTGTTCTCTTCTCTAACCCACTTTTGGTTTTACCTCCTAAAGATACACAGAGAAAGTCTGACCCTCTGCCAAAGAAGAGTTTATCAAACATGTGATGACAGCCCTGAGTCTTTGCTTCTCCAGAATAAACATCTCTGAGTTCTTTAAATATGTCTCAAATGGCATAGTTTCAAGTTTCCTATTTTATATCTTACATTACATGCCCATGAATAAACTCAGGCTGGTCTACTTTTCAACTTAAAATACAGGGGCCAGAATGGAACATAATACCCAGGTACGGTCATAAATTCAGATTCTTTTAGGTTATATTTGCTTTTTTTGAAGCTTTACCATACTGTTGACTCAGAAAACCTCCATGACTTTCTGACTTGTGCTGCTGCTAAGACACATCCCCCATTCTGTACTCATGCAGCTGGCTTTTTTGGACACATAAAATTATTTAATTAGTTCTATCACTTTGGATAAATTCAGTCTATTATTCTATTGTGAAGCTTAGAATGTTGCTCCTTTTAGTAAATCTCTCCAGCTTAATTTTCCTGCTAATTTGATCAGAATGCCATCTGGTCCTCATCCAACTCCACAAAGGACAAAGGCAAAGTAAGCATGCATTCATTCAGTCAACAAATTTATAGAGAACCTGCTACATGCTAGGCACTAGGCAAGATCCTAAGGATACAATGGAAAGCAAAAATATGTATTCCCTGCTCTCATAAAACTTACTTTATAATGGATGGAGGACAAAAGCACTAATCAAATAATCACTGTAATTATTGCATTATTACAAACTGATTAAGTGCTCCAAGAGGTAAGAATGTGGTTCTATGACAACAAGTAACAAAGTAACCTGGCCTAAGCTAGTACTTTAGGAGAACATAATGCTGAAGGTTGAGCAGGGTTTGATTAGTGAGGAGGGAATGGGGGTAAATCAAATGGGGGACACAGTGCTATTAGAAAGCTTTCCTCCAATTATTAGCAGGCCACTAAATTTCACTACTGTACAGCTTTTGTTTCTCCACCTTGCCTTGAAGATTATTTTGAATGATGGACTATCCAAAGCCAAAATGAAATCTAGTTCATCAGTCAGTTCTTAAAGAATCCACCTTTCTCAAATCAGGAACATGTGCCTAACATTTGCCCAGCATTCTTGCAGCATTTCCCCTTACACATGATCCTTCAAAATCAACAACTACATTTTCAAAACATCATTTCTTGAGGCCAGGCATGGTGACTCATGCCTGTAATCCCAGCACTTTGGCAAGCCAAGGCAAGAGGAGGGCTTGAGGCCAGAAGTTTGAGACCAGCCTGGGCAACATAGCCAGACCCCATCTCTACAAAAAATAAAAAAATTATCTGGGTGTGGTGGAATATATCTTGGGAGGCTGAGGCAAGAGGACCCCTTGAACCCAGGAATTCAAGGTTAGAGAGCTGTGATCGCACCACTGCACTCCTGCATGAACAACAGAGCAAGACCCTGTCTCTAAAAAAATAAAACAACAAAAAACCATCATTTTTAGGTTTTTGCTTTTGAGATGTAACATATCAGAACCAGAAGATTTAATAACTTAAGGAGCTAGAATAGTGTTTTTCAAAGAGGGATCCAAGGACCAGCTGTGCCAAAATCACCTGAGGTGTTTATTAAAATGCCAGTTCGGGTCCTGGGCACCAACCCAGACCAACTGAATTCAGAGTTGATGGGGCTCAGGAATTTGCATTTCAACAAATTCCCCAAGTGATTCTTCCATATTAACATTTGAGAATCCCGAATTAGTTCTCACAGCATCTGCACTCATATGGAGCTTCAAGTCCCCAACAGCAATCCCCTTTGAGTCTGATGTACAATACTCTTGGAGTAGTCTGACAAAGATAAAGCACGGTTTTGGAGTCAGAGACCTGGATTCTAATCTGGCTCTATTACTACTTGCTATCTAGGTGACCTTGGACAAGTTACTTAATTTTTCCAGGCCTCAGTTTCTTCATTAATAACATGTGGATAAGAATATCTTCATAGAGATGTTGCAATTCAACAGGAGAGTCAGAACAGGACAGAGGAAGGTTATCATTCTTTGGAACATTTATTGAGGCCTACATACCATTTATACAATTTGTAATGAATAAAACATTACCAGGCACTGTGCTGCATACCACGTATGCCAGGATGAATGAAACATGGACCATCTCATTAATTTGTTTTGTTTTTTGCACCTGACCCTTTGTGATTAAGGTCTAAATTATTTTTTGAGCCTTTTCTAATCTTTGTGCTGTCTAACTAACTCTTGTGCTATCTTCTGTTAACATACTCCCAAACAATAATGTAGATTTTTCTCCTGTAAACTGGCTGAAGCCTCCTTACCACTTTACACCAAAGTCCTACCTCTATCATGGCTTTGAGTTGTATCTTCTTCACCAGCCTTCTCTCTCACCAATACCCACTTCAGCTAATAGCATGCATTCTAGTGTTAGAGCCCTTAGGATCAAATGTTCGTTCTGCTGCTTATTAACTATTTGGCTTTGGCACAGAGACTTAAAATCTCTGTGCCTCAGTTTCTTTCTTCATCTGTGGAACAGGGATAATAACAGTGTCCATTTTATGAAAATTTTATGAGTATTAGATACTAAGCATTCAGTAAGTGTTAGCTATTCTCATTGTCACATTACGAGCTGCTTCCTCTCAGTTCTCTGAAGGCTCCAAGCTCCTTCTCACCTCAAGATCTTCACCATTCCTTTCGCCTATAATGCTTTGGCCTCTTCTTATAACCTATTCTTCAGGCCTCAGCTTAAATGTCATTCCTCTGAGAAGCCTTCCTGATCCATAATCCCTTGTCTTCTTAAAAGAGTAGGTTAATGGCCGGGTGCAGCGGCTCACGCCTGTAATCCTAGCACTCTGGGAGGCTGAGGCAGGCGGATCGTTCTGAGCTCAGGAGTTCGAGACCAGCCTGAGCAAGAGCGAGACCCCGTCTCTACCAAAAATAGAAACAAATTAATTGGACAGCTAAAAATATATATAGAAAAAAATTAGCCGGGCATGGTGGCGCATGCCTGTAGTCCCAGCTACTCGAGAGGCTGAGACAGCAGGATTGCTTGAGCCCAGGAGTGTGAGGTTGCTGTGAGCTAGGCTGACACCATGGCACTCGCCCCAGGCAAGAGAGTGAGACTCTGTCTCAAAAAAAAAAAAAAAAAAGGAGTAGGTTAAGATCCTCTGTTAAACACCCTCACTCACTCCTTTACAGCACTTATTATCTTAGTGCTTGTTTACTCCACAAAGATAGGGAACAGGTCTGTCTTACACTGCTGTGTATCCACCCTGATACTTAGCACAATTCTCAGTCCACAGCGACACTCATAAAATATTTCAAGTATCTGATGAATGAAGGATTTCCTAAATCTGACTATGCCCAATCTTTCTCTCTTGGGATCCTAACAACCCTAAAATTAAGTCACTTTATTACCCCCAGGGCTAGAACTCTTCACTCTCTTTACCTTCTGATAAAATTTTCAGAAATGTAAATCAAGAACTTAATGAATGCTTAACTTTTGGCTGAATGGAGATTCCTAGGATTTTGTATCCCGACTGGAAATTACCTTAGATCTGCACTGTTCAATATGGTAACCACTTTCATGTGGGGCTACTAAGCACTGGAAATGTTGCTAGTTCAAAATGAGATGTGCTGTAAGTGTAAAATACAACACTAGATTTTAAAGACTTGGTACAAAAAAAGAATGCTAAATATCTCATAATTTTTTATATTTATTACATGTTGAAATGATATTTTAGAAATATTGGGTTAAATAAATCACTAAAATTCATTTCACTTGTTTCTTTTTAATTTATGTTGCTATTAGAAAATTTAATACGACATATGTGGCTTGCATTAGATTTCTACAGGACAGTGCCATTTTAGACTACCTGCATAAAAGGTATGTTGCATTTCCACACAACATCCCTCCATTTCCTCTCATTTTAATCCATAACGAAACATATTCCAAATTGTTTCACGGTTCTTCTCAATATCGACATTTCTGATACATGGGCTATTCTACCACCTGTGAACATATCTGAGTCTTTTAAATAAGGCACAGTTTCCTACAACCATATTCAATCTTGGGTCTTATCACACCAAATCCCAATGAACTAGAGATTTACCATCCTGTGGCTACTTTATTATTTATACTATAAACATTATGGTTAAGAACACAAGTTCTGGAGCCAGACTACCTGTTTTGGAGTCCTGGCTCTAATACTTACTAGCTGTGTAACTTTGGTACTTAGATAATAGTTCCACTTCAGAGGGTTGAGAGGATTAACTGATATCAGTAAAGTGCTTAGAATCCTGCCTGGCATGCAGTATTCAATAAATAATGACTACTATTTGTATCATTATACACATCCCTCACCCTTCCCACCTACTAGTATATTCTCTCGTAGTACTTAGCACCTCTCCTAGTGGTGTTTTCTTTTACTCAAATCTGAGATTTTATGCTCAGATCTTCTAACTCCAAAACTTTGCTACTCTCCAGCTAAGTAGCACGTGGGTAAAGTACTCAACCATTCTCACTTTTCAGTTTTCTTCTCTGTAAATGAAAATGGATATTGCCAACTTTCTTGCACAAGTCTGAATGACACAATGTATATAAAGTTCCTTGTATGGTTCTTTGCATCTAAAGAGTACCTCATATGCCGTTTCTGGTTTGAAACATATGATGCTCACAACACACTATAAGACAAATATTTTATAAAGAAGGAAACAGGATCCAGGAAGTTAAGACTTGCCCCAGGTTACACAGACAGCTAGCTACATAACAGCGCCAATATTGGAACGAGCTTTCAGTTCCAGTCAAATGCTTTTTCACGAAACTAAAGCTGCTTTTCCAAAAGCATGAGCGTTAGAACTAAATTAATTCACGCTGTTTATGGCATTCCAATGTTTGAAGAAATGCAGAAATCGGCAAAGTCAGTCTATTGCCGTGTTGCCCACTGAAACTGCAACAGAAATCAAAACACAGGTTTTGTTAATACCACTATCATGAGGTCAAAGAGTCTGCGACGCGGATGAAATTTCTGTAAAAAAACCCCAAAACAAAGTGAAGAGTTTCTCCTCCAGCCCCCAGGAAACAGCGGACCGCAGGGAGGAGGTTTGATTGTTGGGCCTTCAAGGATGGGCCGGTCCCTGCAGAGGCTACGCGGCCCGGCCAGCCCTAGACTCGGAGGAGGCCAATGCCACGCCTGCCCGCCGGACCCTCCCCCTAGGATCTCGGGGGCCCAGCGCTGTGCCCGTCCGCCCCTCACCTCCGGCTCCGGGCGCTCCGAGGCCATCACACAGCCCTCCCGCGCCGGCCCGGGCCAGTGAGAGTGCTCCACTCTTGACCCCTGACCTGGCTACTTCGGTTCCCGGCAGGAACCGGAAGTGAGTGGGAGGGCCGAGTTCCAAATCTTCTGATTGGCGAACGAAGCCCTCTCAGAGGCGCTTGCCGTCTGGGAAAACGGAAGAGGAGGTGTTTTGCAGGGCTGCCGCAATGCAGGTGAGAATTGGGTTGGGCTTACTAGTTGCTGGCTAACTTCAGGTAAAGGGACCGAGAGTGGGCTAGCTGAGGAACTTGAGGAATTGACACTGAGAGGAGAGGGCAGACTTCGCGGCTGATAAGGAACGTGGGATGGAGGACGAGGCCAACTGGAGAGGGAGCGGCGCAGATGAGAGGTGGGGGTGGAGCCCGGATGACAGGAGAGAGACAGACTCCGGCTAAATACGGAAGGAGGAGGCAGCACTGTCTTGCTTGCGTGTAGGAAGGGATTAGGTTGTAATTTGGAAAGGCTGAGATTCAGTCCAAGAAGACGGCTCAAGAAAGTGGTGGGTTGGCTCCGGCCCGGTCCTACGCTGTTGGATGCATACATAACAGGGGATCTATAATTGGAGAGAAGCCCGAGGAGGTGAAGGAATTGTGGGCCGCTGTGGCCGAAAGTTAACCGGTTTATAAACTGAAGCCATGGTGGAACCCAGGATCAAGCTCCTGTCAGGCACATTGGCGGGTTTGCAGGACAGTTTCGCATCATTCTTCCCAGCCTGTGCCCGATAGTTGTTAAGGGTGAAGAAGTGGAGTAAAACAGGAGACCACAGACTGGAAGGAAATGCTTTGCAGACCTCCCGCATTTAAAATTGTTTGTCTAGCAGGGTGCGGTGGCTCATGCCTGTAATCCTAGCACTCTGGGAGGCCGAGGCAGGAGAATTGCTTGAGGTCAGGAGTTTGAGACCAGCCTGAGCAAGAGCGAGACCCCATCTCTACTAAAAATAGAAAAATATATCCGGGTGTGGTGTCACACACCTGTAGTCCCAGCTAACTCCAGAGGCCAAGACAGGAGGATCACCTGAGCCCAGGAGTTCGAGGTTGCAGTGAGCTATGATGACAATGCCACTGCACTCTAGCTGGGGCAATAGAGCGAGACTTTGTCTCAAAAAAAAAAAAAATTGTCTAGTGGCTAGGAGCACATGCAGGTTTTTGTTTGTTTGTTTTTTCATTGTCACTTAGTTTCTTGTACCTGGTAGTCTCTCAGTAAATGTCTATGGGTTGACTGAGCTCTAGAAAGAGGCACAGGAATATTGACACAGAGATAAACAAGTGCAAATTAATTCAGCAAGGAGAAGGTTGAAACATCAAATGCCAAGAGCAAATGAAGAGCTGGGGTGGTGGGTGGGAGGAAGCCAGAGGGGAGTGGAAGGCTGGTATTCAGAGAAACCTTCATGAGTAAGCAGATTTCCCAGAAGTTGTTTTGATGACAAGAACATCCAGGTTCATAAGACAGATTCTAGGACAGAGAAAGCTGGAGTACATGTGTTTCAGAGGTGCATGTGAGATAATGAACCCCATGCATTAGGTCTGGTGAAAATTTTTGAATGAGGGAGAGTAGGGTGTACCTAATACGGAGAAAAACCAGGTATGGCTTATGATGGGAGAAAGGAATCAGTTGGTGGAAGGTCAGGTGAACAGGTTGAAAGGTCTAAGGGTTGATGCTGTCTGTAACCCAAATATGAAACATAGAAAACAACCTGGCTATTCTATGCCAATGAGATCCTGTGTTACCTGACTGGCATTGCGCAGTCTAGCTTTTCAGCCTTCCTCTGTATGTGTCATGCCCATGTCTATCTGGGTAACCAACTGTTCCTGTTGATGCAGAGGGAGGAGAAGCAGCTTGAGGCATCCTTAGATGCACTGCTGAGTCAAGTGGCTGATCTGAAGAACTCACTGGGGAGTTTCATTTACAAGTTGGAGAACGAGTATGACAGGCTAACCTGGTAAGGGTTGCCAGGGCAAGCTGGGTAAGGTTCCATGGGTGGGGGGACGGGGGGGGCAGGCCTTCTGATGGATAGGTCATTTCCAATGATGTAACCATTTATCAGTTTGCAGACATCTTTAGATTTGGAAAGAGCTGGGTTTCACAACATTTAACAAGTGGGTTCCATGGCAAGGAAGTAGAGAAATGCTCAGTTTCTCAACCGAGGTTCTTTCTAGCTTCTAATTCTTGCCTTGTGACTTCTCTGGTGAGGAGGTCCTCCCTCAGTGGGTCCTCCCACTACAGCTCTATTCATGCTGGATCTCTTGCCACAGATGTGGCTGAATCTTTTAAATCCAACCTACTCTGGAAGTGTGGATCCTATTTCCAGGCTAGAAAGGTGACTTTTACCCAGTTTCTAACTTTTTACTGGTAATAGTGTAGCCATGGTTCACTCCTATTTTGCCACTATTCCTTACCCTCATTCAAACAATGAACTGCCTTTTTTCCACATCAGTGTCAGAAACTGAAAGTGTAGTGTGCCCTTCTTTCCCAACCCCATCATCCCTATTAGCCAAGCTGGTTCTCACCTAGGCTAGTCATAGGACTATGAGACTTTTTGGGGTGAGTCTGGGTGTTCCTAGTCTGAAGGACCCCTTAGAGACTACTGGGAACCACTCCAGGGAAGGGGTAGAACATTCTGACACCTTCTTACCACCACCAGGCCCTCTGTCCTGGACAGCTTTGCCCTGCTCTCTGGACAGTTGAACACTCTGAACAAGGTCTTGAAGCATGAAAAGACACCACTGTTCCGTAACCAGGTCATCATCCCTCTGGTGTTGTCCCCAGACCGAGATGAAGATCTCATGGTAAGAGGAGGAAAAGGGTACAACTTGGGAAATTAAGTTATTGGATGAGAGCCTAGACCACAGTTGTTGATGAGTTATTCTAGAAGTTCTGAATGTGGAGTAGTGTGTGGCAATAAGCAAAGGCTGCATTTTTGAGGCCTTTTTGTCCTTGTGGAGGTGGGGGAGCAGTCCCAAATAGTGCCGTAATAACCTGAGGCCTGTGTCACCAAGGCAGAGACCTTTCTCCTCTAATGTCTATCTCAAGCCAAAAAGTCTCCTTTTGTGACTGTCTATTCCAGTCTTTGATTAAAATGTAGCAGAGAGGTAGTTTAATTTGCCTCTAGGTCTGATAGAGATAGCAGTATGAGAAGATAGAAATGACAGATGGGAATGAAGGGGGCAGTGTCCTAGGAAGCTAGATATTGCATCTCAGGTTGTATTTTCCCTGAAAATGCACTGTTTGCCTGTGGAAGGGACTATGTATCAGGCCAGATTGAATCTTCTTGAGTGCATAGTAGGATCAATAAAATCTGTGTGTTGCAGCGGCAGACTGAAGGACGGGTGCCCGTTTTCAGCCATGAGGTAGTCCCGGACCATCTGAGAACCAAGCCTGACCCTGAGGTTGAAGAGCAGGAGAAGCAACTGACGACAGATGCTGCCCGCATTGGTGCTGATGCAGCTCAGGTAGGACTAACTGCCCTGCTGCCCTCGTCCCTGTCCCATCATGAGAAGCTAGGCATTACCATTCCTGTCTAGTAGGGATACACAGTTGGATATATAGAAGTTGCCTCTGGAAGAGCACAAGGAATAAACTTCTCCGTATCATTTCCTGCTTACTCTAATCTCTGCACAAATTTCCATATGTTACAGAAGCAGATCCAGAGCTTGAACAAAATGTGCTCAAATCTTCTGGAGAAAATCAGCAAAGAGGAGCGAGAATCAGAGAGTGGAGGTATGGAGGGACTGGTGGCAAAATGGAGAGGGAGAGGTGTATAAGAGCACTGGAGTAGGAATGGTGGTTTTGGTAGTAGTAAAGTTAGGACACAAGAATGAACTGCTTAGGAAAGGGTTTGCATCCGTTCTGTTAGCCTTTTGTACTTAAGGCCAGCCCTGGAGCAGGTGGAGGAAATGGAGACAGTGAGAAGGGAGAATTCTAAGATAGGTTTGGGGGTGCCCTGGCTCTTCCTCTGTGCTGCGAGGGAGTCTAGATGCTGAAGTCAGGACTCCAAACCTTGGCATTCTCACTGGTCTTCCAGCTGTTAGGTTCGGTTCCAGGCCAGAGGCATACTTCAGGGTCCCCACTTGCTTTTTCTTCAGGTCTTCGGCCGAACAAGCAGACCTTTAACCCTGCAGACACCAATGCCTTGGTGGCAGCTGTTGCCTTTGGGAAGGGGCTGTCTAATTGGAGACCTTCAGGTAGCAGTGGCCCTGGCCAGCCAGGCCAGCCAGGAGCTGGGACAATCCTTGCAGGAGCATCAGGATTACAGCAGGTGCAGATGGCAGGAGCTCCAAGCCAGCAGCAGCCAATGCTCAGTGGGGTGCAGATGGCTCAAGCAGGTCAACCAGGTAAGGTAGTAAGAGTTGAAATGTAGTTGATTTTGAGCAGGGGAGTGGGAATAAACTAGATTGTCTGGGACGCCAGCATCCATCCCCAGGCCTGGAGATTTTCTCCTTTGTACCATGACCCAGAAAACAATTTTCAGAAGTAAAAAATCTCATCCAACACTCTGCAACAGGCACCAGAGAGTGAGGAAGAAATCTGAGTAACAGAAACTGCTCTCCTCTCCCATCCCCATCTCACATCTCTCGCAACTATCCTTCAGTCTCATTTACTCTGGTTGTTAGGTGTGTTGTCATTGTCTCTTCTTAGGTAGTGAAATCAATGGTCAGACTTTAATCAAGACCGTTTGGTAAGTGCATCAGGTATTGACAAGCAGGCAAGTTTCCCGGTGCTACATGTATTCCTTTCTCTGTATCCTGTCTCTCTTGCTCTTGGCTTCCTGCCTTCTCTCCTGCTCACTTTTAATAATTATGAGAAAATCATAGATGTAAGCCGCTAGAAGAGGTATTTCTTCCACGCTGCCTAGGAAAAGGGACAATTGGAACAAGAGAGAACATGGTAGTCTTTTACTTGTGACATTAAATGGGGGTCTAAAGGTTTAGCTGTCTTTTCCAGGAGAGGATGAGCAGGAGACTGCTGGGGTGTGACCTGACCACTCCCACTATTCTCCCATATCACTCCTTTCCTCCTAGACACCTGCAGGGACAGAGCTGGGTGAAGAACTACACCTCTGATCTCTGCCAACCAGGGTCAGATGCCACACAGAGATTCTGAGATGACAAAGGAAGTGGCAGAAGGGAACCTGAGGATGCCACATTTCTGATTTTTCATGAGAGTCTTACTTTGCTTCAGAAGTCTTTCTTCATGTTTCTTTTAGGGAAAATGCCAAGTGGAATAAAAACCAATATCAAGTCGGCTTCAATGCATCCCTACCAGCGGTGAGTGTGGCTGGCAACCTCCACTCCCAGATGCCCTTTGCAGAGTTGAGCAGTGAAATTACCTTTTGCTCAAGGCCCACCTAGATGGGTACAATAAAAAGAACATGGGCTTTCGGCAACAGACAAATCCCAGCTCTACCACTGACTAGCTGTGTGACCTTGAGCAAGTGACCTAATTTTTCTGAGCCTGTTTTCTCATTTGTAAATGGTAATAATACCCACCTCATAGAGTTGTTGTGAGGATTAAAATGAGAAAATGAATGTAAAGCACTTAGCACAGTATATGAAGTAATGGGTATTCAATAAATGATAGTTTCTATGGCCATTTCTCCCTACCACCGTCCACAATTCTTGATCCAGAACTTACCATGATCTGATACTGCTCCACGTCAATGGTGAGCTGCTGGACAAAAGATCAAATAAGTCTGTGCTTATTTTCTGCTGCCAGAAACTGTAGCAGCCTCTGCGTCCTTACACTGTCTCTGCAGGCCCTCGTGCCCAAGTTCCATCATGGCTATCCCTCTAAGCTGCAGGTGAAGAGGCTCCTGGGCTGGGCCAAACTGTCCACCTACAGCTCTGGTGAAGCTCGGGCCTGCTCTGCTCCTCATCCTCTGAGAAGCCAATTCAGCTCTTACCTGGGAAATAGGCACAAAGTCCCCTATTCTTTACCCCACCCTGTACACATGAAGGATGATGTCAGAGGGCTGATAGGTGGGTGATTTCTCAGGATGTACCTCTGCCAGGTAGGACTGTGTAAAAAAGAGTTTTTCCCTACCACGCGAAAAAGCCCCTTCCCCTGGATTGATTTTTCTTATTTTGGAGGGAGAGGGGCATTGCACTTCACATTGTCATTGGGGTTTAGTTGTCCTCATAATAGTGGCTAGTTCCTGGACTCTAACCAGGATGGCTTTTCTCCATTCCACTAAGCCTGTGGCTCAAACAGGAACTGGACTGATGGTGGGATGGGGCAGCCCCCAGTAGCTTTGCCTGCTTTTATAAAGTTGAAGAACAGAGTGAGTTTGGACATCCAGCCTAAGATGCCTTTCTTAGCACTCCTTTGTGGGTAGGGGCAGGGGTTGAGTCAGCAGAATTGGACCAAAGGATTCCTCTGAATAAAGTTATTTAAGTTGATGTTCACTGGCTCAGGGTTGTCTGATAGCAGTTTATGAGAGCACTACATAAGGATCAGAGACAATTTGAGGTTTGCTGCAAGGCAATTCTAATTTGTTCTCCATTAAAAGTTTTCTTACCTTTAATTAGCTTTGGTGTAAAAATCCTAAGACTTCCTTCCTGCTCATACCTTCCAGCTGCCTTTTTTCTGTTCTGTCACACACTGGTACTTTGGCATTTATTCAGTGCCAAACCGTTCTGCCAGGCTGTGGCAGTAAAGGACTGGAAAAGTGGTCCCAGATGTCACATCTGTTCCGGTTCCATCAAGACAAGAAATGGTATCCACAGGCTCACTGACCACAATGCACAGCAGCAGGGGAGTCCTGTGGTCAGCTCTGAGGCAATGCCAGACCTTTCCTCCACTCAAAGGGTCCATGTCATCAGCTCACTCAGGTGTTCTTTATCTTCTCATCTCTTCCCTTCCCACTGGAAATGTCAGAGCCAACTGTCATGCTGGAAAGAGTTCAAGCTGTGCTTCTCTAAAACCCCTGGATTGTCTTTTGGTGACTGCTGTCCTTTATTCCACCAAAAGATTCCCTCCTATTGAGTGCACCAACCCCGAGTTTCTTTGTTGTCCCTGGCTAATATGACTTCATTCCCAGCACTACTGAAATGGATTCCTTGTCCTCCAGGAGTGGAAATGTCCTCCTGCCCCAAGAGGAACATAGGATGTCACCTATCTTGCGCCCTTAAGCAAACACTCTGGAGGCACTCTCACCTCTATATTTGTCACTCTGGGGGCTCATGCTCTCATTTCCATCCCCTCCTCAAAATTCTCTGGGGTACACAAGCCTCTGTAGGATCTCCCACTTTGGGGTCCATACTGCCCAGAAAACACCTCAATGGAGAATATGTATCTCTCACCCCTAACGCTTATTCCCTCAGGAGGGAAATATATATGGCATTTCCTTTGAAGAGGACATGAGCTGCTTGCTCAGATTTAGGATTTGCAGAGGTGACTCTCTCAGACTCCTTTGGTAATCCTCTGTTTCTGAATGCCCTGTTTTGCTTCGAGGTTGTGCCTTCTACTCTTGGGGTCTCTGGAGAA